>CM075981.1:34377458-34420152 GCA_038087875.1 Malacoraja senta | reverse complement strand
GTCTTTGTGCCTGCGGTTTGCTGTTGCTTGTGATTTTTCTTCATTGGTTCTCTTCCCCCTATTGCACCAAAAAATCCCTCACACTGTGCTCTGTGGGTGAGCTCCAGTCTGTCCAGATACTGAGCAGATTGTGGTATTGCTGGGAGCTTGCCTGAGGATGTCAGCTCACAGTTTAAAAAATCCAATCATGATCAATCCAATCTCACTCCAACTCCATCGCTTACAATTGTTGCAATACCTGCACACCATTGATGTAAGCATGCGACTCTTGGACATGTTTTGGAGCTTTTTGAGGATGAAATACCAAACTCTAGTGAACAGCAGGGGACACGGTCTAATACAATGGAAATTGGCCTGATCAGGATAAAAGTTCTGATACAATGCAGTCACAGATATAACATTGGCATCTCCCTGACACTGTGGAAGATTGCCCGGGCATTTTCTGTTCACAAAAAGCAAGATCAATCTGCCTGAGGACTGCCCAATCAGTCTACTCATAATCATCAGCAAAGTGATGTCATCAACAATGGTTTTCAAGCAGCAAGGTTCATCAATAACATGGAGACACATAACATTAGGTGGCATGGTGGCCCAGCAGTAGATTAGTTTTAAATCGAGTGTACCTTTGCTGTTTTAGTATGATATAGTGTAAATAATTTGGAGCGACGTTTACATGCCTTATATGATTGTTAACATTGGTAACAGTCACGGAAAATTGCTTGTGTTTGACATGTTGCGTTTGTCTTTGCTAATATTTGCAACTTTGTTGAACCAAGGATTTCCCATAGGTGGGCCAGAGCAACAAATATTTCTAATCTAGTGTTTAAAGCATGTAATTTGTTCTTGTTCCACAGGTTGAGACAGTCAAGAAGGCCTATCACCTGGCCTGTAAAGAGGAGAAGATGGCGGCCACAAGAGAGGCAAACAGCAAGACTGAACAGTCGGTCACCCCAGAACAACAGAAGAAGCTATTGGATAAAGTAGAGAAATGCAAACAGGAAGTTCAGAAGGTGAGGTTGCCGGGTGTGGAAACTCATTCAAATAAAGAGCAATATTCAATTGATGCTTTCTCTTAGATGTAAACATTTGCCATAGTTGCATCCATGAATTTAATTAACTTCTTTCCCCCCCCCCCGCCCCTCCCCTTTTGCGCCCTCACCCCATGTTTGCCACTGAATTTTGTTTAAATATTGTGTGAGAAAACAAGACAAGTTGCCATTTGAACAATACTAGTAAGTATGTTGGTCTGAAGAAGGGTCCTGACTCAAAACGTCACTTGTCCATTTTCTCCAGAGATGCTGCCTTACCCACTGAGTTACTCCAGCATTTTATGTCTATCCAAGTACTACTCCATTTGCATGTACATTTCTGTGTTGTTTAGACTATTTTTAAGTCATAAATTTTGGAGATCGATAACCGGTAATAGATATTATTTTCTTAATAGACAAAAGATTGCAATCATCATAATGAAACAGTTTGACTGTAGATCAAACAAATCAATTTTTGTTCTAAATCTTGTGCATCTTTGCTGTTTGGGTATGAAATTGTATAAATAATTCAGAGCAAAGTTGGTATGTCCATTTGATTAATAACATTTTGTGACCATTCTTTCGATAATCATTTCTTCAATGTTAATGTTATTATCTAAAGAGATGATGGTAAAGCGATATAGTTGCTATTAGTTGAAGACTCTTATCTTTTATATTAGTAATGGAGAATTTACAATCATAATGACGAGAAGCAGATCTAATGGTCATCTGCCTTTTACACATAGCCCCATTTTAAAGGACAAAATAGAGACATTTTGGGGGTATATGGAATTATGATGAGTCTTGAAGATGACAGTATGATAAATATTAACAAATGATGAGCAAAAGTGTCATCATGGATGTGGTGGGATGTGCTATGAAATTTGATGACTGCATTTTTACCATCACAATTTCTCGGTATATCTATTATTTCAGTGAAAAGAGGAATTCAGTAACAGCAGGCTCTGGTTTAGAATCTCCATCAGTCTCTGACACATTGGGTTACAGGATGTTCCTGTGAACCCTGGTGGAATATCCCAGCCAGTATTGGCAGAAGATGAAGCCTGGGTGGAGAGAAGGCAGGAGAATGGGATTGAGAGGAAAAAATAGATATGCCATGATCGAATGGCAGAGTCGATGCGATGGGCCAAATGTCTTATGGTTTAAGTGTTCTCGCAGGTCCACCGTGTGATGGGAGTAGGATCGGTGGTGGGCAGATGGTTGTATCTCACCACGATTTTATTTAAAATCCACTTTGTTCTCCACGAAACTGTACAGGAGATGTGGAGATGCCCTAAAGGGGCCTGTCCCACTGCGGCGACTTAATCCGCGAGTTCTGACGAGTTTGCCCTCAACTCATACTCACAGCATGATCGACACGAGGTCCTAGGAGGTCTTTGTAACTCTCCTTCATACTCGAGAGTGGTCCCCGCGTACTCGAGGCCTCAGCTAGGTTGCGGCGTATTTTTCAACATGTTGAAAAATGCCCGCGAGTAAAAAAAGGTCGCCGTGGAAAAAACTATACTTTTTTTACTCGTAGGTTTAGTCGAAGTAGGTAATAGTAGGTCGGCTTGTTATTCGTAGGTAATCGAGGGTAGTCGAAGGTAATCAAAGGTAGTCGTAGATAGTCTTCAACATAGTCAAAGGGAGGTCGAAGGACTCTCCACTATTCGGTGTCCAATTTTCCCGAAGCTAGTCGAAGCTGGTCTTCAACATAGTCGAAGGAGGTCTTCAACATGACATTTTTTCAAACTCTCCTAAACTCTTCTAAACTCGCCAATTAGGTTGCCGCAGTGGGACAGTCCCTTAACCTAAACAATAGAAACATGGCTTTGTGGTAAATTATCAGTAATTAGGTAATACAATAGGTCATAAATTGTACACTAATTGCACACCGTGTACAGTTTAATGTGTAGTTTGTGTACAGTCTGTGTTTTATGTGTTGGCTGAGTCTATGTGGCTGCGATGCTGCTGCAAACAAGATTTTAATTGTACCTGTATCTCAGTCCTTGTGAAATGACAATCTACTCCACGATGATTCAGTACTGGCTTATTCATAGAAGACAGACATAGGGTTGTGCTGGGCGGATGCTATTCTGGCTGGACATCTGTGAGCATTGGGGTTCTGCAGGGATCTATGCTGAGACCTCTGTATGCTGGATACATTTATATAAACATCGTGGATGTAAATGTAAGTGGGTCAGTTAGTTTGCAGATTGGGAGAGTTGCATACAATGAGCAAAGCTGTCGTAGAATACAGTAGACTGTAGATCATCTACAGAAATGGATGGAAAAATGTTAGATAGCATTTAATCTGAGCAAGTGTGAGATGTTGCACTCTGGGAGGTCGAATGTAAGAGTTAATGGCAAGACCCTTAACAACACTGAGGTACAGAGATTTCTTGGGGTCCAAGTCCAGGGAGTTATGTCCTGAAAGTGACAAGACAAATAGATGGAGTGTTAAAGAAAGTGTGAAGTATGCTTGTTTCGTCAGTCGGGGCATTGAGTATCCAAGTCTGGAAGTCATGTTGCAGCTTTAAAGGAATTAGCTTAGGCTGCATTTGGAGTGTAGTATGCAGTTCTGGTCATCCCCTTACATGAAGGTTGTGAAGGTTTTGGAGGGTGCAGAAGAGATTTACCCAAAATACTGCCTAGATTAGAGTGTATTAGCTACAGGGAGAAATTGGAAAAACTTGAATTCTTTTCTCTGGAGCATTGTGGTCTGAGGAGAGACCTGACACAAGTGTATAAAATTACGCGAGGCACAGATTGGGTAAACAGTCAGAACCTTTATCTTGAGTGGAAATGACAAAGACCAGAGGGCATAGTTTTAAAGTGAGAGGGGCAACACTGAAGAAGATGTATGGGACAGGTTTTTTATACAGAGAGGGTGGATACCTGGAATGCACTGCCAGTGGTGGAGGCAGATGCAATAGCAGCATTTAAGAGGTTTTTGCATAGGTACATGATATGCAGAAAGCAGGGAGATATGAAGCATGCACAGGCCGAGGAGATTAGCATGGCATCATCTTTAGCATGAATGTTGTGGGCCAAAGGGCCTGTTCCTGTGCTGTCCTGTTCTCTGTGTAGGAAGGAACTGCAGATGCTGCTTTATCCTGAAGTTAGACACAAAATGCTGGAGTAACTCAGCTGGTCAGGCAGCATCTCTGGAGAAAAAGAATAGGTGATGTTTGGGGTCAGATCCCTTCTTCAGGCTATCTGTCCTGTTCACCGTCCTGTGTTCTAACTCCACCTGCCTATTTGGATATAATCTGATGAATGAATGCTGCAGGATATGTCACAGTAGGTGAATAATGTCAATCCAATGGTAACACACGGGGCATTTATTTTGAAAAGATGATAAAATTCATGAAAATAGATCTATTTACAACAAAGTAAATACATGCAAACAATAACTAGATTGAACTCTTGAACTGGTTATAGAAAAAATCTTTTCTGAAGATACCATGTTCATTTCTGTAAGCATAATGTCTGTCCAGCTGACTGAAGCTACTCAAGGGGATTACGTTATCTGAATCCTTCAGGTGTCGACTACTCAGTCCAATAATGTGTGTATGGTATCAGTCTGAAGCAGGTCTTCGCGTGGTAATAGAGATCCTTTCATCTTTCCATTTCTCCCTTTGAAATAACATTGCCCTAGAGGTTAATTAATGGTGATTGAATAAGACAGCTCCAAATGATTTTTTTTTTAAATCCTTGATTCATTTTGCTGCAGCGCAAAGTGTTTGAATGTATCTGAATTGACTGAGGAAAGTGCACTGAATGATTCTTGGCAGGTTGCATAATGTGTTTAAGGATAAAGCTTCTCAAGGAAGTCTCACCTGCTGCCTTTTGACAATGATAAATGATATATTTTGTAAATCCAACATTTGATAAATGGTGACCAATTTTAGGATAATTTATGCCATTAATGTCGTATTTTTGGCCTTTATAGGCAAAAGAGAAATATGAGAAAGCCGTGGATGAATTGAGTAAATGTACACCGCAGTATATGGAGAATATGGAGCAAGTGTTCGAACAGTGCCAGCAGTTTGAGGAAAAGCGACTGGGTTTCTTCAAAGAAATGCTGCAAGACATCAAACGAAATCTAAACCTCACTGAAAACAACAAGTGAGTATTAATTAAAACTATTTTGATTCACTTATTCATGTTGGGCAGCTGGGCAGCACTAACTTGCAAGGCCAGTATTTATTGCCCTTGAGAAGATGATGGTGAACTACAGCCTTAAACGGCTGCATATTTTAAGTGAATGTGCTCTCTCAGTACCGTCAGGCAGGGAGTTCCAGGACTCGACCCAGCATCAAAGGACCAGCATTGTATTCCCAAGTTGGAACGGTGTGCAAAGCAAGGGAAGTCCTTGTCCTTCTTGGGTACAACACAACTGTCCATGATACAAATAGTTAAATTCCCCACCAAATCAACAAGTGGTGGGGTAGGGAGAAGACTAATTTTGCCATAGGTTTCACTATAATTTATTGTCGCGTGTACCGAGGTACAGTGAAAAGCTTTTGTTGCGTGCTATCCAGTCAGCAGAAAGACAATGCATCATTACAATCAAGCCATTATAGTGTATAGATACATGATAAGGGAATAACGTTTAGTGCAAGCTTAAGCCAGCAAAGTCCGATCAAGGATAGTCCGAGGGTCACCAATGAGGTAGATAGTAGTTCAGGTTGTGGTTGCTCCCTGTTATGGTAGGATGGTCCAGTTGCCTGAGAAGAGAACAGCTGGGAAGAAACTGTCCCTGAATCTGGATGTGTACGTTTTCACACTTCTATACCTTTTGCCTGATGGGAGAGGGAGAAGAAGGAGTGGCCAGGGTGCAACTCATCCTTGATTATGCTGCTGGCCTTGCCAAGGCAGTGTGAGGTATTATTGGAGTCAATAGGGCTAAAGGTTGGTTTGTGTGATGGTCTGGGCTGAGCCACAATTCGCTGCAATTTCTTGTGGTCTTGGATGGAGCTGTCCCCAAACCAAGCTGTGATGCATCGTGATAAAATGCTTTCTACGGTTAGGATGAGAAAGGATTTGAAATCAAAAGATTTCATCTCATTAGAGCACCAACCCTGCTAATCCTTGGCATCTTGTTTTTTTTAATGAATCCTGTCCTTGCTGTGTTGCAAGTCTCGCCTTAGTAAAATAAAAGCTTACCCAAACAAAATGAATCTGCACCTCTTTACTTACCAGTTGTGTCCTATCCTGTAACTCTATTATCAATTTATCTACACTCCCCATTGACCAGAATGGGCAATCAAGTTGCTTTTTACCCCTCAGAGAGAATTTGTAACCTCTATGAGCCTGATAGTTCACGATTTGTAATAGTAATTCTCTATTTATACTGTAGCTTCCCAATTCTAATATCTGGAATTTATAATTTCATACTTAAGCCTGTTCTTCTATCAAAGAGGACAAGTTTAAAGGGAGACGTGCGGGGCAAGTTTTTTACACAGCGGGCGGTGATTGCCTGGAATGTACTGGAGGGTTGAGGCAGGATGTGACGGTGGCATTTAAGATGGATAGGCATATGGAAATGCAAGGAATGTAGGGATACCGATTATGTGCAGGTGGGATAAGAGTTGGTCTTGGTATCATGTTTGGCACGGTCGTTGAGGATACGCAGATTAGGGGGACCTCATTGAAACTTGCCGAATAATGAAAGGCCTGGATAGAGTGGATTAGGAGGGATGTTTCCACTAGTGGGAGAGTCTAGGACTAGAAGCCGAAGCCTCAGAATAAAAGGACGTTCCTTTAGAAAGGAGATGAGGAGGAATTTCTTTAGTCAGAGGGTGGTGAATCTGTGGAATTCATTGCCACAGACGGCTGTGGAGGCCAAGTCATTTTAAGGCACAGATTGACAGATTCTTTAATAGTCTGTGTGTCTGAGAAATGGGGAGAAGGCAGAAGAATGTGGTTGAGAGGGAATGATAGATCAACCATGATTGAATGGTGGGGCAGACTTGATGGGCCGAATGGCCTAAACCTGATCCTATGAACATTAACTTATTGTGGCTGAAGGGCCTGTCTTGTGCTGTATTGTTCTATGTTTAAAATTTCCACTTACAGATAATTAAACAGCAGGGTTCAGCTTGCTATCAACTGGATATCCTTTTTTTAACCACTGCTTGATTTGCATTCACTTCTCCCAAATCCTTATGCTGTATGCTGTCTGAAGAAAGGTCTCAATCTGAAACGTCACCCATTCCTTCCATTCCAGAGATGCTGCCTGTCCCGCTGAGTTACTCCAGCATTTTGTGTCTATCTTCGATGTAAACCAGCATCTGCCGTTCCTTCACTGCACTAAAAGCACTTTCTCCTCATAGGTTGCTCAATCCTCAAAATGATTTAACCAGGGAAAACCCATGTGTTTGGAGTCTATGGAAAGTGGAAGGGTTTTTTGAGTCGTACTGTAGCTTGAATGGTGAATTACAGGCTAGGCAAAGCACCAATTTTAAAAATCCTGAATGAGGCTTCCTGCTCCATCGTTGACAATCCAAGCATCAGACTTTGCCAGGATGGGGAAAGCATTCGTAATTAACCCAAGTGAATCCAAAAGCAATGTTGCACCCGGGGATTCGAAAATCTCAATAATATGGGTTCCGTTAATTATTAACCATTTATCCATCTGTTCTCTTGAAGTTATGCCAACATTTACCGCGAGCTGGAGCAGGTTATCCGGGTTGCAGATGCACAGGAAGACCTAAAGTGGTTCAGCATCACACACGGACCTGGAATGGCAATGAACTGGCCACAGTTTGAGGTAATTTTTTTCCAATTTTCACTAAAGAAATAATTCTTCTTCTTCTTCTTGCGTTTGAGGCAGCAGAGGTAGGGTGATGCCATCCGGTTCGACATCCGTAAGTGCCCCCCTAAAAAGAGCGCCAAGCTGTGGTGCTGCTGCTGTCTCTGTTTGTTGTAACTCTAACTGAATCTGAAGAGCCTTTTTGCGTGGATCTGTCACTCACAACCAAATGCTACTCTGGAGCTAATCTGTGACTGAGTAAAATGTGATGGCAGAAAGTAAATTGGAAAACGTTTTTGGCAAACTACAAATATTGAACTCTATAGAAAACGTCACGGCTCTGGTATTGAGGTACCCCGGCAAATGTGGTAATGGAGAATCCAAAAGATTCAAAAAGTATTAAGAGCAAAAGAGAAGTTAAGGAGAGAATAGGGTGGCACAATGTCACAGCGGTAGAGTTGCTGCCTTACAGCGCCAGAGACTGGGGTTTGATCCTGACTATGGGTGCTATCTGTGTGGAGTTTGCATGTTCTCCCTGTGATCAGGTGGGTTTCCTTCGGGTGCTCTGGTTTCCTCCCACATCCCAAAGATGGGCAGGTTTGTAGGCTAATTGGATTCTGTCAAAATTGTCCGTAGTGTGTAGGATAGAACTAGCTGGTCGGCTAGGTGATCGCTGGTCGGCGTGGACCCAGTGGGCCAAAGGGCCTGTTGCCACATTGTGTCTCTAAAACTAAACTAAGGAATATGTACCTTTATAGGATCAGTGTAGTAAATTATATGTGGAGCCATGGGAAATGGGCAAGGTCTTAAATGAATGTATCTATATTTACCATGGAGTAGAGTTCATGGTAGCAAGTTAAGGGACAGTGCAAAATATCCAGAAGCATATCAGCATTATGAAGGAGGAGAAATAGGAAGTCTTAAAACATATAAAGGTAGATCTTGGAAGGTTGCTTTTCAGATTGGAGGCTTGTGACCAGTGGTGTGCTGCACGGATTGGTGCCAGAGCTTTTGGTGTTTGTCACATATATATATGTGTTACAATGGATAGTGGAGAAGGTTGTCTAAGGTTACCACAGGATAGAGATCAACTGGGCAAATGAGCAAGGAAATGGCATGTTGAAGTTAACTCAGGTAAGTGTAAAGTGATACATTTTGGGAAGTTAAACCAGAGCAGAACATAAACAGAGAACAGCAGTGCTCTGGAGATTGTTGCACAGTAGAGAGATGTTGGGGTACAAGTACATGGTTCCCTAAAGTAGCCATACAAGTAGAAAGGGTGGTGAGGAATATATATGGCATGCTTGAGGCATCGTTAGATCATCATGTTACAGTTGTACAAAATGTTGGTTAGGCTGCAGTTAGGGTGTTGTGTGCAATTCTGGCCATGCTAGAGAGCATGCAGAAGAGATTCACAAGGATGTGGCCTGGTCAAAAGGCTTTAATTATAAGGAGAAATTGGACAGGCTGGGTCAGCTTTCCCTGAATCAAAGGAAATTGAGAGATTACATGATGGAGGTATAAACAATATGAGAGGCATAGATGGGGTAGATAGCCTGTGTCCACTTCCCACAGAAGGTATCTGGAAGTCATTGAGAAGGGAACATTATTAAATGAACACAATCGATAGGAGTGCCTAAATCATGAGAACATATGTTTAAGGTGAGAGGGAGAAGTACAGTTTTCACTCAAAAGTTACCTGGTATATGGAATGAGCTTCTGTCGGAGGTTTAGTTTAGTTTTAGTTTGGAGATACAGCGTGGAAACCGTGCCGACCAACGATCCCCGCACATTAACACTATCCTACACACACTGTACTGGACAATATAATTTAGAGGTCTATGACTCCTCTTTACAACCTGAAATACAAAAGGTTTATTACATCTTTCCTTCCGAAGTTGGAAGTAAACTCTCACAAAAACTTATGAAGTTTGCTTTTGTACCAGGCCATGGATACCCTAATATGATCTAATAACTGACCAGACTTTAAGCAGAGTTTCCATGGATCCGGCCTGTGTTATGACTAGGTCTCCATTCATTGAGTTTGCACCCCATCAATTCCTTTAAAACCTCCTGAGGTATTTCAACCATTCTGGGTTTATTTATGCCGTCTAGTTTTCTTTTGTTCTAGTGTTTTATACACATATAAACTAAACTTTATTTGTTATTAATCAATCCATGTACAAGGTAATCAAGCAGGGTTAAATATTTCAATATGTTACTTTTTGCCCTGTTTATAGGCAGAAAAGGAAAATGTGCACTCATCTAACCTGATTCCACCTAGGGTGAAGATTACTCCCTGGTTCTTAACATGCCAGTTTTAAATAAAAGCCTCAGATTTACTCTCGAGTTCAGATAGATTGAAAACTTGACAAATGTAATATAGCGTGGGAAGATGTGAGGTCCTGCATTTAGAAAGTGGAATCCAAAAGCATATTATTACCAAAATGGAGCAATATTGCACATGTGTAAAGTACTAAGATGTCTAGATGTTCCTGTGCAAGAATCACAAAAAAATTGCAGAAGGGTGTAGCAAGTAGTTAGGAAGGCAAATGGCATATTAGCGTTTATTACAAGGGAGTTGGAATTGATTAAAAAAATGCAAGATTTTTTTACAATTGGTGTAGTTGTTGGTAAGCCCACAGCTAGAGTGTTGTGCATTCCATATTTAAGAAAGGAGGTAGTGCAAAAAAATAATTTTCAATCTTTCATATTTTGACAATTGGTTATAAATGCATGAATTTATCAAACATACATATACTGATGTAACGTGCAGGTAATGAACCATTGGTGGTGTGCATGTACTGCATGTACGTCCTGTCAAAATACACAACTAGGAAGAAATGGCTGCATATTTTGCAAGACACTGCATTTAGCTGAATTTCCTCGGCATGACTTCTAAAGATTACAGTTACATTCCATGCTCTAGGTTTCCAGTGAATAAGAACCAGTTAGACAGGTACATGGATAGACACAAAAAGCTGGAGTAACTCAGTGGGACAGGCAGCATCTCTGGAGAGAAGGAATGGGTGACGTTTTGGATCGGGACCCTTCTTCAGGTTAAACTAGCATCTGCAGTTCCTTCTTACACAGGTACATGGATAGGACAGGTTTGGAGGGATATGGACCAAACATGGACAGGTGGGACTAGTTTAGCTGGGTCATGTTGGTTGGTGTGAGTAAGTTGGGTCGAAGGGCCTGCTTCCACGCTGAATCACTCTATGCCTCTATAATAATGGTACTAAAGATGCCATCAGCATTTAGTTGTGATCTAGGTCTGAACCAAGCTAATTTACTATTAAAGAAGCCCACTAAAATTGAATATTTACTCATCTGATACTTTAACTGCTATTCAAGAAAGGAGATGCCACATTGGAGGTCATGCAAAAGAGATTTACTCGGCTAATTCCTGTGATAACAGGGTTGCCTTATCTTGAGCGGCTAAAGATGTTGGAATTGAGAAGAATGAGTGGTGACCTTATTGAAACATATATGATTCCAAGCGAGCATTACAGGTGAGATGATGAGATGTTTTCATAAGTAGAAGAATCTCAAACAAGGAAACAAGATTAGGGGCCAGTTATTAAAAACGGAGGTGTTTCGGAATATCTTCTTGCAGAGGCTAGAAAATCTCTGGAATATTTCGCTTCAGTGGATTATAGATACTTTGGAGATACTTAAAGAAGAGATTTGAGAATGGAGGGCTAAGGGGAAACAAACAGAAGAGCCCCGAGTCAGATCAACCATGATCATATTGAAAAGCGTATAGGGGGCCAAGAATTATTTTTTCTTCCTATGTTCAGATCCACCAAGGCAATTACCTTTTAATTGCTTTCTGAGTCAGCAGCTATTAGAGGTGGATCATAATTGTTTGGTATTACCAGATATTGCAATATTCCAATAATGATTAAAAATAAATACAATTTAACAGCTTGAATGCAGGAGTCAGAGGCCTATTCTATGCTGGATAATTTTCAAACTTTCATATTTTGAAAATCAGCTATAAATATATATGAGTATAGAAGTTGGGATGTAATGTTAAAATTGTTCAAGGCATTGGTGAGGCCAATACTGGAAAATGGTGTACAATTCTGGTCGCCAAATTATAGGAAAGATGTCAACAAAATAGAGAGAGTACAGAGGAGATTTACTAGAATGTTGCCTGGGTTTCAGCATCTAAGTTACAGAGAAAGGTTGAACAAGATAGGTCTTTATTCTTTGGAGCGCAGAAGGTTAAGGGGGGACTTGATAGAGGTCTTTAAAATTATGAGAGGGATAGACAGATTTGATGTGGATAAGCTTTTTCCATTAAGAGTAGGGAAGATTCAAACAAGAGGACATGATTTGAGAATTAAGGGACAAACGTTTAGGGGCAACATGAGGGGGAACTTCTTTACTCAGAGAGTGGTAGCTGTGTGGAATGAGCTTCCAGAGGAAGTGGTGAAGGCAGGTTTGTTTTTATCATTTAAAAATAAATTGGATAGGTATATGGACGGGAATGGAATGGAGGGTTATGGTCTGAGTGCAGGTAGATGGGACTAGGTGAGAGTAAGTGTTCGGCACGGACTAGAAGGGCCAAGATGGCCTGTTTCCGTGCTGTAATTGTTATATGGTTATATGGTTATAAATGCATAAATGTATCAAACATTTGTATACTGGTGTAACTTGCAGGTAATGAACCATTCATGACATGCATCTGCTACACGTACAACCTGTCAAAATACACAACTAGTAAGATATAGTTGCATAATTTACAAGATACTGCATTTAGATAAATTGCCGTCAGCATGGCTTCTAAAGATTAAACTTATGGTCCATGGTGTAGGTTTCCTGTGAATAATGCTACTCAAGATGCTATCAGCATTTAATTAAGATCTAGGTATGACCCAAGCTTATCTCCTTTTAAAGAAGCTGACTAAAACCTAATATTTACTCCCCTGATACTTTAACTGCTATTCAAGTCCCGCACGATCAATTAATTTCCCATGTGATCAGTAAAGAGCAGAATTTCTGACCAGCCCAAATATGGCCATTGGCATCAGCTGGTGCAAGGCGTATTTCCCATACTGGGACTTTCCTCTTTACCTGGGCACTGGGATAAAACTAGGGTATGGAAGAGATAGCACTGACCTGGAACACCTTCTAAATGGAGGTACATCCATACGGCAGGTTGCATGTTATAGCACTCCATTAGAATTGCTGTTTAATCTACTATTCTTCCACTCTTGCACAATTGCCCCTATGTATAGTAAGATTTTTACTGATCTGTATACACAAATTTCAAATTATAAAACATTTCATTGTACCTATATACATATGATAACCATTGAACCATTATTTGCTATTTGTCTTTAATGGTTTACGTACATTCAGAACAATGGATTTCCTCAAGATGATTTATTTTACTTGTTTCAGAACTTTTCTATTAGTTATTTGATCCTGTGCCAACCTGTGCTGGATATGGCCCCAGGTTAATTAGCACCTTCCGAAATTGCCTGGAGAAACAAGGAACCACAGATGTTGGTTTACAAAAAAAGGCACAAATTGCTGGAGTAACTCAGCGGGTCAGGCAGCATCTCTGGAGAAAAGAAATAGAAGACGTTTCAGGTCCTGAAGAAGGTTCTCGACCCGAAACGTCACCCATTCCTTCTCTCCAGAGATGCTGCCTGACCCGCTGAGTTACTCCAGCACTTTGTGCCTTTTTTTGTAAACCAACATCTGAGTTACTCCAGCATTTTGTGTCTATCTTCAGAGTAAACCAGCATTTGCAGTTCATTCCTACACACATAGAAAATGACACTTTGCAGTTTGAAGAAAGATCAGAATTAGCCTGTTAGAATGTTAACTACATTTTGGCACAGATCTCTTTTAAAAAAAATTACACTTAGAGCACTTAAAAAACAAACATTTAATTAACCTTAAAAACAAAAGTTGTGTATGAGAGGAATGGTTCAAAGAATCTGTAATAAAATTGTTGCTGACTATCTTTGTTTGAAATGGAAACTTTTACATGTGCCATTACATCCACGTAGTTAAATGCTTTTTGAGTTTAAATGAAACTCATCCTTTGCAGGAATATTCTCCAGACATGACTCACACAATTGCAAAAAAGGAGAAGGTAAAAAAGCCCAATGAAGGTGTTACTCTGACGAATGTGTCACCAGGGGGAGAGCAAGTGGCGCAGTGTTCTGATCGGGGCAGGTAGGTGCACTTTAAAAGGTAGGAGTTTTTTAATACGGATATTCATGGAAGAAATCGCATACTTTTGTTTTAAATAGTGTACAAAATATATTTATAAAAACATGCCAGCCCATAGCCTCCATACTGGATAGATAATTGCTCAAGGATCAGATCAGATGTAGAAATTGTGTTTCAAGACTGACAATAACGGGTCTTAGCGTATAATGGGTACTTGCATATTTCCTTCTATCCTCATTTCATGCTGGACTTTGGCCGTATCATTTATATCAACATAATTCACAGCAGAGTGCAGATGGCACTTGCCAAGGTACACCACCTGCTCTACGCAGCCACTCTGCATTTAGAAGTCGAGATGAGGAATTGTGCAGCAACCCACTGTGTCTGGGCCAAGCAGAGAGGCAATTATGATGCCAATTATGAGACAATAATACTACTATATTATCAGTCTTGTTCACTCCGGAGGTAGAGAGCAATGTAAGATGTAGTTAGAATAACCTTAGTGCATTCAGTAGTTCGCACCGACTGCAGCCTCCGAATGATCGGCAACAGTCATCTGGACCATAAGTTGTAACGTCCCATAGTAATGTTCTGTGCTTCACCTGACTAGTCACTAAAATCCACTTGTTGTTGAGTACACTTGTTGTCCAGCTATATGACCATCGCAGCTTCAGCCCTGCTAAAGCTCTGTGGTGTCATCAAGTACTGATAGTATTGAGGAAATGTATTCTCATCTCTTCTCTAACGTTCCACTTACATGTTTGTATCTGGATAAAGACTGATGAGGGCCAGCAGAACAAGCCTGGACCAGGGGAATGTGCCAATGGTGTTATTAGCACTGTGGTGTTATTATGAGGTCTTATGGTTGATTGGGGGAGGCTGACAGAACAGTAAAGGGCCTGTCCCACTGCGGGGACCTAATTTGCGAGTTTAGAAGAATGTAGGAGAGTCAAGGAGAGTGTCATGGTCTTGTTGTATCGCTGAAGTAGAACACCTCCTACGACCTCCTTCGACTATGTAGAGAACCTCCTACGAATATGTAGAAGACCTTCTTCGACCTCCTTCAACTATGTTGAAGACTAGCTTCGACTATCTATGCTTTACTCGCCGATGCTCTCTGGAAAATTGGACACCGAATAGTGGAGAGTGAAGACGACCACCTTCGACTATACTAACACTATCTATGACCATCTTCGACTCCCTTCGATTACCTTCGACTACCTTTGATTACCTTTGATTCCCTCTGATTACCTACGAATAACATGCCTACTACGACCTACTTCGACTAAACCTACAAGTAAAAAAATATCGATTTTTTTCCATGCCAACCAATTTTTACTCACGGACAATTTTTCAGCATGCTAAAAAATACTCCTCGACCAAACTGAGGCCGCGAGTATGCGGGAACTTCTCTCGGGCATGAAGGAGAGTTACATAGACCTCCTAGGACCATGTGTCGACCATGCTTCGAGTTTGAGTTGAGTGCAAACTCTTCTAAACTCGCAAATTAGGTCCCCACAGTGGGACAGGCCCTTTAGTGACACAGTTAAAATTGCCCTCTATGTATGAAGTAGATGAAAAGCATCTGCATTTTGGGCAGGAGTTGTAGTTTTACTGGAATAGTTTAATTTTACTAAACTATCACTTTGGCACAATGGTGCTGGCTTAATATGAAGGACAAATCTTTTTTTTTTTTGCTGAAGTTACCAGGTAGAACTAGGATGCACAAATATATTCCAGTACCCATCAATCCTCCCACTCTGCCTCTCTAGAGCAAATGGGAAGATACAGAGTGCAGAAAATAGTTCTCAGCATTGTAGCGCAACAGTTCTATAGACAAAGTCCAATGCCCACAATTGGGTAGAGGTGAATTGGACAGTACCCTATCTTATGAAAGGGCTGTTCAGAAGTCTGATAACAGAGGAGAAGAAGCTGTTCTTGAGTCTGGTGGTGCATGCTTTCAAGCTTCTGTACCTTCTTCTAGACAAGAACAGGAAGAAGAAGGAAAGACTGGGTCTTTGATTGTGTTGGCTGCTTTTCCAAAGCAGCGTGCAGTGTAGATGGAATCAATGGTGGAAGAATGTCTCTGTGATGGACAGGGCTACATCTACAACTCTCCGCATGCACAGCTTCTCAACCTCTGAATGGCTTGTACCTCCCTCATCAAGGCTATGGAGGTCCCCTCCATCAACATCTTCATTGAATGTTAAAATTGGCTCTTTGTAGTGGGCTAAAATTCATTGCAGGATGCACTCAGACCATGCAATAATCTGTTTATCATTCAAATTGGCCTGTTTCAGTAAGAGCTTGTGTTTATAAAGTTTTGTGTCCAAAGATATTTCACAGTTAATTGACTACTTAGATCATCTTTCTCTTGGCATTCGTTACAAATGCAGATGTCTTTTTCTCACTCCCCAAACAGCCATAGTATCTGCCAGAATAATGAGAGAAGTTGCAATGTAAGCCCTCTTGCTGAGAATGATGTCAACCACGAGGGGAAGGAAGAGCATAAAGAGGAAAATAAAAAGTTGGTGAAAACTGTTTATGCTTGGAGGATTTTTACAAATATTCATTAACTTTAACTAACCCTTGGAGCAAAACTAACAATAGCTTGTTGCTCCACAAACCCTTCTGCCTCTTTTACTCTCTGAGTTTTGTGTTCACAACTGAATATGCCATTTGTGTGCACTGTCTCTCTCATGCCGGATTTATGCAGATACGTTTCTTTACATCTTCCTGCCACCTGTTTTGACAAAGATAGATACAAATCTGTTTATGATGTATCATCTTTAATACCTGCCTCCATTTTGTAGCCTATGAAATAATGGTAATGCCTTTCTTAATATGCAAGGAAAAGAAAAGTACTTGACCAACTCCTACATTATCTAATGCAAATGTCCTTAAACCATCCTTTAAAAACAAACATATGAATTCTTCTTTTCTACAAGGCTGAAGAATGTCAACATGCTTTCTGGAATAATTCTAGTCACTGTGATTTGGTTCAAACCAAGAACCGATTCACCTACAGAAACGTTGCATTCAATTACAGTGAATAAGACTTTTCAGTCAATCTCTGGTTTTCTAGAGTGCAGTAATATCATGATCTTGTCCAAAATCTGGTTTCACCAGGATTATGGCTCTAGAATCCTTATCAAAGTTGTTTTAAGCGTTTCAATCAAGGCAATGAAAAGTGTGTCAGGCATTGTAACTCTTTGGCACAGAAAGAGGATCTGAGACCAGCTCTGGTCTTTCTACATATAACTTAATAAGTTGATTTTTTTAAACTGCATTGGATAGTTGTAGCGTAAAAGCGCACTGGAACAGATGGGTTTCTCTTGCCTTTCTTCCCTTTCATGGAAAATCATCAAGCTGAACTTTATTCTTTAAAATAATCATCTGTTCAAGTCAACTAGTTTCTAACTTTGACTCTCTGTATGTACATAACATGCTAACTAACCTGGCTTCCATGAAGTTCTTTGTGTTATTTTACTTCATTATTGAAAGACTAAATTAAAAAGGAACTAAAACTGTGAAGGGTGGAAATCTAATGTCAAAATGAAGTGCAGGGACACCATCTGGTCAATCAGCACCTTTATGTTAAAGGTCCTGAATATTAACTGTTAATCTTTCTCTCTATCGATGTTGACTGGTTGGTTATATTTACTATTTTAGTTTTAGAGATACAGCATGGAAACCAGGCCTTCGGCCCACTGAGTCCATGCCGACCACTAATGACTTGTTCACACCAGTTCAAAGTTATCCCACTTTCTCATCCAATCCTTAAATACTGGAGGCAATTTGCAGAAGCCTACATGTCTTTGGGATGTGGGGGAGAAGCCGGAGCACCCAAAGGAAAACCACATTGTCACAGGGAGAGCTTGCAAACTCCACACAGACAGCCCTACTCATCCTAGATCTGATTTTTGTTATCAGCAGTTGATGATGAACTAAACACTATCCTTCTCATCGAGTCATAGAGTGATACAGTGTGGAAACAGGCCCTTCAGCCCAACTTGCCCACACTGGCCAACAATGTCCCAGCTACACTAGTCCTACTTGCCTGCGCTTGTTCCACATCCCTCCAATTCTGTCCTATCCATGTACCTGTCTAACTATTTCTTAAACGATGGGATAGTCCCAGGCTCAACTACCTCCTCTGGCAGCTTGTTCCATACACCCACCACCCTTTGTGTGAAAAAGTTACCCCTCGGATTCCTATTAAATCTTTCCCCTTCACCTTGAACCTATGTCCTCTGGTCCTTGATTCCCCTACTCTGGGCAAAAGACTCTGTGCATCTACCTGATCTATTCCTCTCATGATTTTTTACACCTCTTTAAGATCACCCCTCATCCTCCTGCGCTCCATGGTATAGAGACCCAGCCTGCGCAACCTCTCCCTAGAGCTCACACCCTCTAGTCCTGGCAACATCCTTGTAAATCTTTTCTGAACACTTTCAAGCTTGACAATATCTTTCCTATACAAAGGCAGGACCTACCATTTACTGTGTAGGTCCTGCCCTTGTTCAACGTCCCAAAATGTAACACCTCACACTTCTCTGTATTAAATTCCATCAACCATTCCTCCACCCACCTGGCCAATCGATCCAGATCCTGCTGCAATCTTTCACAACCAACTTCACTATCTGCGAAACCACTCACTTTTGTATCATCAGCAAACTTCCTAATCTTACCCTGTATGTTCTCATTCAAATCATTGATGTAGATGACAAACGGTAACGGGCCCAGCATCAAACCATGAGGCACATCACTAGTCACAGGCCTCCAGTCTGAGAAGCAACCTTCCACCATCACCCTCTGCTTCCTTCCATGCAGCCAATTTGCTATCCATTCAGCTATCACTCCTTGGATCCCATGCGATCTAATCTTTCAGAGCAGCTTACCATGCGGAACCTTGTCGAATGCCTTACTAAATCCATATAACCATATAACATATAACCATATAACAATTACAGCACGGAAACAGGCCATCTCGGCCCTTCTAGTCCGTGCCGAACACTTACTCTCACCTAGTCCCATCTACCTGCACTCAGACCATAACCCTCCATTCCTTTCCCGTCCATATACCTATCCAATTTATTTTTAAATAACCTGCCTCCATCACTTCCACTGGAAGCTCATTCCACACAGCTACCACTCTCTGAGTAAAGAAGTTCCCACTCATGTTACCCCTAAGCTTTTGTCCCTTAATTCTCAAATCATGTCCTCTTGTTTGAATCTTCCCTACTCTCAATGGAAAAAGCTTATCCACGTCAACTCTTTCTATCCCTCTCATAATTTTAAAGACATTTATCAAGTCTCCCCTTAACCTTCTGCGCTCCAAAGAATAAAGACCTAACTTGTTCAACCTTTCTCTGTAACTTAGGTGCTGAAACCCAGGCAACATTCTAGTAAATCTCCTCTGTACTCTCTCTATTTTGTTGACATCTTTCCTATAATTTGGCAACCAAAATTGTACACCATACTCCAGAATTGGCCTCGCCAATGCCTTGTACAATTTTAACATTACATCCCAACTTCTATACTCAATGCTCTGATTTATAAAGGCCAGCACACCAAAAACTTTCTTTAACACCCTATCTACTTGAGATTCCACCTTCAGGGAACTTCAGGGAGGTTATTCCTAGAAACCTCTGTTCAACTGCATTCCTCAATTCGCTGCCATTTACCATGTACGGCCTATTTTGATTTGTCCTGCCAAGATGTAGCACCTCACACTTATCAGCATTAAACTCCATCTGCCATCTTTCAGCCCACTCTTCCAAATGGCCTAAATCTCTCTGTAGACTTTGAAAATCTACTTCATTATCCACAACACCACCTATCTTAGTATCATCTGCATACTTACTAATCCAATTTACCACACCATCATCCAGATCATTGATGTATATGACAAACAACAGTGGACCCAACACAGATCCCTGAGGCACCCCACTAGTCACCGGCCTCCAACCTGACAAACAGTTATCCATCATTACTCTCTGGTATCTCCCATTCAGCCACTGTTGAATCCATCTTGCTACTCCACTATTAATACCCAACAATTGAACCTTCTTAACCAACCATCCATGTGGAACCTTGTCAAGGGCCTTACTGAAGTCCATATGTACACAACATCTACTACTATGCCCTCATCGACCTTTATGGTCATGTCTTCAAAAAAATCTATCAGATTTATGAGACACGACCGCTCTCGTACGAAACCATGCTGACTATCCCTAATCAGCCCTTGCCCATCCAAATGCCTGTATAACCTATCCCTCAGAATACTCTCTAGTAACTTTCCAACTACAGATGTTAAGCTCACCGGCCTATAGTTCCCAGCATTTTCCCTGCAACCCTTCTTGAAAAGAGGCACAACATTTGCCACCCTCCAGTCTTCCGGCACCTCTCCTGTATTTAAGGACGACTCGTAAATTTCAACCAGGGCTCCCGCAATTTCCTCTCTGGTTTCCCACAATGTCCTCGGATATATCTGATCAGGCCCTGGAGATTTGTCTACCTTCATACATCACAGTACCTTCAGTACTTCTTCGACTATAACACTGACTACTCTCAAGACACTTCCATTGGCTTCCTCCGTCCTACTGTCTTTCTCCTCAGTAAATACAGAGGAGAAATATTAATTGAGGACCTTGCTCATCTCCTGTGGCTCCACACAGAATGACCGATTTGATTCCTGAGAGGTCCCACTCTCACTCTAGTTACCCTTCTCCCCCTTATGTATTTATAAAATCTTTTAGGATTGTCCTTAATGCTACCCACCAGAGCTATCTCCTGGCCCCTTTTTGCCCTTCCGATTTCCTTTTTTTAGTTTACTCCATAGTTCCCGAAACTCCTCCAGGGATGCACTTGATCCCAGCTGCCTATACCTGTCCCATGCATCCTTCTTGTTTTTGACCAACACCTCAATTTCCCTTGTCAGCCAAGCTTCCTTAAGTTTGCCTGCTTTGCCCTTCACTCTAATGGGGACGTACACATCCTGAGCTTTTGTCAGCACACTTTTACAAACATCCCACTTGGCCGATGTTCCTTTCCCCTCAAATAACCTGCTCCAGTCAACTTAAGCGATACCTTCTCTCATACCCTCAAAGTTGGCTTATTCCAATTGAGCATTTTAACACGTGGACCCTCTCCGTCCCTATCCATAAATATCTTAAACCTAATCGAACTGTGGTCACTGGTCCAAAAAGGCTCCTCCACAAACACTTCATTAACTTGCCCATCTCAATTTCCCAATATTAGATCCAGTGTTGCCCTCTCACATGTGGGGGTCTCTACATACTGCCTAAGAAAACTCTCCTGAACACTTTTGAGGACTTGCACCCCATTTAAACCCTTCGCACTATGGTTTTCCTAGTCTATATTGGGAAAGTTAGAACCCTACTACAACAACCTTATTTGACCTGCATTTGTCTGCAATCTCCCGGCACATTTGTTCTTCTCATTCCCGTTGACTACTCGGGGGTCTGTAGTACACCCCCAACAAAGTTACCATCCCTTTCTTGTTCCACAGCTCCACCCATATAGCCTCACTAGACGAACCGTCTGTAATGTCACCTCCGATCACTGCCGTGACATCCTCCTTAACCAACAATGCACCCCCCCCTCCTCTTTTTCCCTCACCCCTGTCTCTCCTGATGCTCCTCCACCCCGGAACATTGAGCTGCCAGTCCTGTTCCTTTAAATTGATAAAATAAAAACACAGTGTCAATCAACAACAGTAAAAATAACCTTAATATTGATACAATTCCTTCATATGTTGTCACGGACTTCCTACATTCCCAACTTGTATTATTTATGACATTTGATTTTATTTCTTTTCCTCGCGTTTTCACTCCTACTAAAGTTTGTCCAGTGAAGGTATTTTTGTGGCCCTCAGTCGCGGTTCAGAGTGGAAGTGTTCAATGCATTGTAACTTGGTGCAGACTGCTTTAATCCAGAATCCAGACTGCTTTAATCCAGAATCACTGCAGTTGCAACACTATAATTGCCTTTATTAAATCTGGGATTTGGCCAGCACAAGGTTTGCTTCTGACATTGCCACAGTCTCAAATGTAAACCTTAAATTCTCTCACTCACGCACGACAAGACGACGTGTGATTGAGAGGATTTGAAGGCGTTATTGTTCCTGCTACCCGTGTCTCTCAAGAAGGTGGAGATCGTGTGATTGGGAAATGCTGTCAAAGCTTTGAGATTATACTTTCACTGTACCTCAAATTTCACTGTACCTTAATTGGTACACGTGACAATTAAATTTAATCTTGAATCTTGATGGTGCACAACCAATGACTGCAATGAGAATGGGATTACTAGCTCCATGAATGCAAACACCTGCTTGACATGACCCACATGCTCTACCCATGTTTCTCCCCATGCCGTTGCTTCTCAGTGTTGGCATTGTGACTCCTCTCACAACAATGCGGAATCACTTTTAAAAATAGTAGTCATGCACCGTAGTAAAAATGGAAAACGCCAAGACTTCTGAGCTGAAGACGGGGAGTACTGGTCATCAATGGAGAAATAAGGGGAATGTAGTTTTATTTTAAAGAGTTAATTTCAAGCTGCAAGTGGAGCTTTGGTTGTTTCTGGAAAGGATTGGGTGGAAGATGGAGAGGAAAGGCAGTTTTCAGGCAAAGACATTTTTCTCAAATGTCCATAATTTTGTCTTTCCTGTCAGTGAATAAGTTGCATAACCAGGTTTGAATTCAGAAACCACACTAATGTACTTCTAAGACCACCATACATTTTTAAAATATATATTAAAATCTATATTGGGGATAGAGGATCAGAACGATTATGTGACTGACCACTGCTTCTTGATGGATGTTAACTGTAAATGAAAATTGGGAAATGGCAGATGAATGGTTAGCATCAAATTTTCAATGGAGGAAATGGAAAGTATGCCAAGAATCCTGAGAATGGCGGTAAAGTAGGTTCCATACAGCCAGCATAAGGAATAGGAAATGACAAGGGCTTGCCAGATCTAAAGATGGCAAAATAACAATTACGATGGAAGTAATGGCACTAACAAGAAATACATCCTTGGGAGCAGACAATTAAAATGGCCCATGGTTTCACTAAAGGAGGTCCAGTTTCAATGGAAGGTCATAGCCCACTCCTGTTTCTCTTAAACAGTCCCATGGATGACTTCCTTCCACTGTGGCTTATAGGTGCTGAGTTGACTAATGAGGGCCAATGTGGGAACAATGCGGTTCAGGTGCAGCATGGGACAAATGATAGAGGTTGTATCTTACCAAGAAAGATAGAGGTTCGCTGTGTACATAAGGCTATTGGAGCTAATGCATGGACAAGAGATTCTCAACACCATACCAAATCCTCCTCCCTTCTTGACTTACGGGAAACAACAAACTAACAGGTGGCACGGTTGCGTAGCGGTAGAGCTACTGCCTTACAGAGTCAGAGACCCGGGTTCGACCCTGACTACGGGTGCTTGTCTGTACAGAGTTTGTACGTTATCCCCGTGACCTGATGGGTTTTCTCCGAGATCTTCGGTTTCATCCCACATTCCAAAATGTTAAATTGCCCCTAGTATGTGTAGGATAGCGATAATATGCGGGGAGTACTGGTCAGTGCGGTCTCGGTGGGCTGAAGGGCCCACTAAACTAAACTAAACTAAATTGCTCCAGTCTTCTTTAATCACTTTGAGGTGTTGTGGGCCAGGATTTCTGCGTGTCAGTGAAGATGCTGCATTTCTTCAAGGAATATTTTCCTCCGTTGATCTCTTCCCATGACACAGCTCCGAATGTCGGATGCCTGTCATATCTTATCCAACATAGCCAACTAAACATAACTGTGCCCCTGCCAAGTTACACTCCCATTTCTACAATTTGGCCAAAGATTGTTTTCACTTGCCTTGTTCCCTGCAGGCAATTGGTGACGTTGCAGACCTTCGACAGAAAATAATGGAAAATGCAACTGGTCAGTCAACAGCTGAGGGGGAGAAAGAGACATTTAACATTGTACTCCTTTTCAAATTTCCACTTTTCAGATTTTCTCCAGACATTTTCTCAGTTATCTCTCTCCTCAGAAATAAACACTGGTGCCCTGGTAACATTTTGCTTGTTTTTTTCCCCTCTCGCCCACGCGCTCCACCCCCCCCCCCCCCCCCGACCCCGCAGTGTAAGCAGCTACGAGAAGAACCAGGCCTACTCTGCTGAATGGTCCGATGATGAAACAAATAACCCCAGCGCAAACGATGCCAATGGAGGAGCAAACCCTTTTGATGAAGAATCCTCTCCTGCCCACGCACCAGGTGTGCGGGTACGCGCACTGTATGATTACGAAGGACAAGAACAGGATGAACTGAGCTTTAAAGCAGGTGAGTGAGTCTGGAGAAAAATCCTCCTTCAACGCAACAGTGGAGTTTCCCCACACTTAGTTCAACACAACTATCTTTCTTTGTTAGTTATAACCTCTATCATTTGTCCCAGGACCTCAATAAGACCTAGGGTTATGAGCCATTGTTTGCTGTAATGGCACTAACATCAGTTGGAGAAACTTAAACTTTTACATTATTTGTAAGTTAATTAAGCAACTAAATTCTAAGCTGATTGTAGCGTAACAAAGGCAACAAGACCTGAGGTAACAGGGGAAACAATTAATGGCTACAGTCATCCTTGATTATTTTTGTGTGTAATTGTTGAACTTTACCTCTATTAATGGTTCTACAAGTGTTGGTGATATTATGTAAATAGTTTAGCAACTCCAGGTGAGGGGATCATCTGTAATTAATATTGCAATAGATTAAATATTCAAAAATATGTGTATTGTTACGTATGCTATTGTTAATATAATAATTATTATATATAATAATATATGCTATTATTCAACAGAATATTTATATATATTTCCCATTTCGCATCGATCTCTCGACACAATTAACTATCTAGACCCATTAGGATTGCCTGACATATTTTGTCATTAAGAATCTTAAATTGAGGGTGGTGTTGAGCTAATGTTCAGCTGGTACCTAGAGGTGGAGGGGTGGGGGTGAGACATGATAAAACAGTGGAGGGGAATGACCAAAGGAAAACTTGGCCGTGTTCGCCTTGTCCTCAAGCAATATCACAACGGTTGATTAGTGTTGGTGGATGAGCTTTGTGATGCTCATTCATGAACAAGAGCAATAAAATAGTAAAACACCCTGAGATAGTTCTCAGCAGTGTCATCAAACAAAGCTTTCCACATTGATGAGCAATGAACATACAGGGGAATAAACAATAACATATCCAAAAGAGTTGTTAGTGCCATATACATCAATGATTTGGATGAAGGGATTCAAAGTAACATTAGCAAATTTGCAGGTGACACAAAGCTGGGTGGCAGTGTGAACTGTGAGGAGGATGCTATGAGAATGCAGGGTGACAGGGTTGGGGGAGTGGGCAGATGCATGGCAGATGAAGTTTAATGCGGATAAATGTGAGGTTATCCACTTTGGTAGTAAAAACAGGAAGGCAGATTACTATCTAAATGGCGTCAAGTTGGGAAAAGGGGAAGTACAACGGGATCTGGGGGTCCTTGTACATCTATCTATCTATCTATCTATTTTCTATCTTCTATCTATTATATAAAACTCTCTGGCTGTCGTCCGTCTGTACGTCTGTACGTCTGTACGTCCAACGTTCTGCTTGACCTGTGCCGCCTTTGATACCGACCCGCGCCCGCGCGGCGCGCGGAAACGGCGATATTTTTTACCGTTTCTAAAGAGGTTACGTTTATCTTTACGAATAGACGATCCCGATTAAATTTGGTCGTGTTTATGTACGCTTTTTAAAATAAAATACCTCTCCCCCCCCCAAACCAAACATTTCAAAATGTTTAAAAAAACAGCTCAGCCGTAGAATGTTAGTAAAGATTCCGTTGTGTGATGTCACAATGCACAATGGTCACAGATGTCCAATCGGAATGGATCCATTTACATATGCCTTTGCAGCGGCCCCAGCCCCGGCCCCTCCCCCCCAACCCCCGCAGCGTTGGGCATTGTGACATCACAAAACGGAACCTTCATTTACATTCTATTGCTGAGAGCTGTTTGTTTAACATTTTGAAATGTCCCCATTCCCTATCACCCCCACACACATGGCGACGCCCTGCGACACGTGTGACAAATCGGAATGAATCCGTTTACATATGCCTTTGCAGCAGCCCCAGCCCCAGCCCCTCCCCCCCCAACCCCGCAGCCTGTGTCGAAGGGCGTCGCCACGTGTGTGGGGGGGATAGGGAATGGGGAAATTTCAAAATGTTTAAAAAAACAGCTCTCAGCAATAGAATGTAAATGAAGGTTCCGTTTTGTGATGTCACAATGCCCAATGCTCAAAGATGTCCAATCGAAATGGACCAATTTACATATGCCTTTGCAGCAGCCCCAGCCCCAGCCCCTCCCCCCCACCCCCGCAGCCTGTGTCGAAGGGCGTCGTCACATGTGTGGCAATAGAGAAAGAGGATTGGGGGTGATAGGGAATGGAAAACAGATGGACTGTCCCTACCCCTCCTACTTCAACTCTCCCTCCCCACTCTTCCCCCTCTCTCCTCTCCCCCTCCCTCCCCTCCCACCCCCTCCCTTCCCCCTTCACCACCCCTATTCACCCCCATCTCTCACCCACCCCTTCACCTCTCTCTTGCACCACTCCCTGCTGCCCCTCTGCCCCTCACTCCCCACTGTTCCCACCTCTCTCCCTCCCCCTCCCTCTCTCCCTCTCTTCCCCCTACTCCTCTCCCCTTCCCCTCATCCCCTCCCCCCTCTCCCCCCTTCCTGCCCTCCCCGCTCTCCTCCCACTCCAAACTCTCCTCCTCCTCCCTCTCACCCACCCTGATCTCCTCTCCCTCCCCAATCTCTCCCCTTTCCTCTTCCCCCTCTCCCCTCCCTCCCCCTGTCCTCTTCTCTCCCCACCCCGTCTCCCTCTCCCCTCTTCTCTTCCCCCTCCCCCCCGAGTGTGTTTGGGGGTGGTTAGTGTGAGTTTGGGGGGTGGTTAGTGTGAGTGTGATGCCGCAGCCCACCCCCCCCCCTCCCGCAAACGCGCGTTGGGAAAACAGTCCGCCAACAGTCTCTCTGTCTTTAAGACGGAACTGCAGATGCTGGAAAATCGAAGGTACACAAAAAAAACCTGTATATCATCATCGGGTGCAGCAGCATCTATGGATCGAAGGAAATAGGCAACGTTTCGGTAGAAAACCAGTCTGAGGATGGGCTTCGACCCAAAGCGTTGCCTATTTCCTTCGCTCCATAGATGCTGCTGCACCCGCTGAGTTTCACCAGCTTTTTTTTGTGTACCAGTCTCTCTGTCTCTCCCCTCTCTCTCTCTCTCTGCCCTTCTCTCTTCACAGCCCGCAGCTCAACTCATGAACACCCGCTCAAAACCCCCCCCTTCACCTATCTCCCACATCCTCTCCTTCCTCTCTCCATACCCTCCTCTCTCCCCCCTTCCTCTCCCCCCTTCCTCTCTCCCCCTTCCTCTCTCCCCATTCCTCTCCCCCTTTCCTCTCCACCATCCTCCTCCCACTCTTCAAATTTTTTTAATTCTAACATTAAATTTTCTCTCTCTGCCCCCCCCCCCCCTCTAGACGCACCTGAGAGCTGAGGGCTATTCGTCAATGGATAGGGTGGAGATGGGATAAAAGAAGCAAATTAAAAGGGTTGTGATGAGTGTGTGTGTTTGTGGGTGCCAGATTCCCACCCCGCAACCGTGCTTTGGAGGAAAGGGGGTGGTTAGTGTGATGCCACAGCACCCCCCCCCCCCACCCGCAAACGCACGTTCGGTGTCCAGACCCAACGGGTCTGCACTTGGTCTCTCTCTCTCTCTCTCCCTATTCTCTCTCTCCCCATTCTCTCCCTCCCCTTTCTCTCTCTCCCTTCTCTCTCTCCCTTCTCTCTCTCCCTTATCTCTCTCTCTCCATTCTCCCTCCTCTCTCTCTCTCTCTCTCCCTTCTCTCTCTCCCACTTCTCTCTCTCCTTTCACTCTCTCCCTTCTCTCTCTCCCTTCTCTCCCTCACAGCCCGCGACTCGACTCATGCACGCCCGCTCCAACCCCCCCCTTCACCTCTCTCCCCCATCCTCTCTTTCCACTCTCCACCCCTCTCCTCTCTCCCCCTTCCTCTCCACCCTCCCTCCCCCTCTCCTCTTCTCTCCCCACCCCGTCTCCCTCTCCCCTCTTCTCTCCCCACCCCGTCTTCCTTCCCCCCCCCTCCCCCCATCCCCCCGAGTGTGTTTGGGGGTGGTTAGTGTGAGTTTGGGGGGTGGTTAGTGTGAGTGTGATGCCGCAGCCCACCCCCCCCCTCCCGCAAACGCGCGTTGGGAAAACAGCCCGCCACAGTCTCTCTGTCTTTAAAATATTAATATAATATCAAGGGGTGTGATGAGTGTGTGTGTTTGTGGGTGCCAGATTCACACCCCACAACCCTGCTTTGGAGGTACAGACCCAACGGGTGGTTAGTGTGACGCAACAGCCCCCCCCCCAAACGCACGTTCGGTGTCCAGACCCAACGGGTCTGCACTTGGTCTGCACTCCCCACTCTTCCCCTCTCCCTCCCCACCTCTCTCCCTCCACCCTCCCTCTCTCCCTCTCTTCCCCCTACTCCTCTCCCCTTCCCCTCATCCCCTCCCCCCTTCCTGCCCTCCCCGCTCTCCTCCCACTCCAAACTCTCCTCACCCTCCCTCTCACCCACCCTGATCTCCTCTCCCTCCCCAATCTCTCCCCTTTCCTCATCCCCCTCTCCCCTCCGTCCCCCTCTTCCCTCCCCTCCCTCCCCTCTTCTCTCCCCACCCCGTCTCCTTCTCTCCCTCTCCCCTCCTCTCCCCAACCCCGTCTCCCTCTCCCCCACTCCCCCCGCCTGTGTGTTTGGGGGGTGGTTAGTGTGAGTGTGATGCCGCAGCCGCAGCCCCCCCCCCCCCACCCCAACGCAAGGTAAACAAAAAAATGAAGAATAAACTCAGCGGGTGCAGCAGCATCTTTGGATCGAAGGAAATAGGCAATGTTTCATAACAAAACACGTCTGAAGATGGGTTTCGGCCACAAACATTGCCTATTTCCTTCGCTCCATAGATGCTGCTGCACCCGCTGAATTTCACCACCTTTTTTGGGTGTACCAGTCTCTCTGTCTCTCCCCTCTCTCTCTCTCTGCCCTTCTCTCTTCACAGCCCGCAGCTTAACTCATGAACACCAGCTCAAAACACCCCCCTTCACCTATCTCCAACATCCTCTCCTTACTCTCTCCACACCCTCCTCTCTATCCCCCTTCCTCGCACCCATTCCTCTCTCCCCCTTCCTCTCCCCCCTTCCTCTCCACCCTCCTACTCCCCCTCTTCAAATTTTTTTAATTCTAACATTAAATTTTCACTCTCTGCCCCCCCCCCTCTAGACGCACCTGAGAGGTGAGGGCTATTCATCAGTGGATAGGGTGGAGATGGGATAAAAGAAGCAAATTAAAAAATTAAGCTAATATCAAGGGTTGTTATGAGTGTGTGTGTTCGTGGGTGCCAGATTCCCACCCCGCAACCGTGCTTTGGAGCAAAGGGGGTGGTTACTGTGACACCACAGCACCCCCCCCCCCCCACCCGCAAACGCACGTTCGGTGTCCAGACCCAACGGGTCTGCACTTGGTCTAGTCAGTCTATGAAAGTAAGCATGCAGGTACAGCAGGCAGTGAAGAAAGCGAATGGCATGTTGGCCTTTATAAAAAGAGGAATCGAATATAGGAGCAAAGAGGTCCTTCTGCAGTTGTACAGAGCCCTAGTGAGACCACACCTGGAGTATTGTGTGCAGTTTTGATCCCCTAATTTGAGGAAGGACATTCTTGCTATTGAGGGAGTGCAGCGTAGGTTTACAAGATTCATTCCCGGGATGGCGGGACTGTCATATGCTGAGAGAATGGAGCAGCTGGGCTTGTACACTCTGGAGTTTAGAAGGATGAGAGGGAATCTCATTGAAACATATAAGATTGTTCAGGGCTTGGACACGCTAGAGGCAGGAAACATGTTCCCGATGTTGGGGGAGTCCAGAACCAGGGGCCACAGTTTAAGAATAAGGAGTAAACCATTTAGACCAGAGACGAGGAAACACTTTTTCCCACAGAGAGCGGTGAGTCTGTGGAATTCTCTGCCTCAGAGGGCGGTGGAGGCAGGTTCTCTGGATGCTTTCAAGAGAGAGCTAGATAGGGCTCTTAAAAATAGCGGAGTCAGGGGATATGGGGAGAAGGCAGGAACGGGGTACTGATTGGGGATGATCAACCATGATCACATTGAATGGCGGTGCTGGCTCGAAGGGCCAAATGGCCTACTCCTGCACCTATTGTCTATTGCCATATAGTTCTACACCAAGAAACAGACCCTTTGATCCACCTTGCCCCTGCCAACCAAATTGGCATATTGGGCTAGTCCTGTTTCTCTGCATTTGACTATAACCCTGTGAACCCTTCCTATCCATGTATCTAGTGGTCTCATGTTTCAGCGGCCCAGGTTATCTAATGCTGCCTGTGCAGAATTTGTACGTTTTCCGCATAGACGTCCTCTGGGTGCATCAATCTCCTCCCACTTTCCAAGGCCTACTAGTTAGGAAAACAAGGAGCTGGAACTGTTTAGGGATCACATTCCAATGTCTTGAGCATTGGCAGCTGTCTTGGGTGAAGTAATTTTCATATGGAGTTTCTCAAGGTCACAATGTGCAGATATTGCTGTGTAGGACAGTCGACGCAGAGGTAACGGGCAACACAGTGGTGCAGCAATAGAGTTGCTGCCTTGCAGCGCCAGAGATCTGGGTTCAATCCGGACCACGGGTGCTATTTGTACAGAGTTTGTATGTTCTCCTCGTGTCTGCCCGGGTTTTCTCTGTGTGCCCCGGTTTCCTCCCACACTACAAAGACATGCAGGTTTTTAGACTAATTGGCTTTGGTAAAATTGTAAATTGCCCCTCGTGTGTGTAGGAGAGTGTTAGTGTGCGGGGATCGCTGGTCGGTGCGGACTCAGTGGGCCGAATGGCCTGTTTTCACGCTGTTTCTTAGAGTATAGAAAGGAGAGTTTAAAGTAACTTCAAGTGGAAAGTCAGGATCCATTAGAGTTATTAGGGCTGACAAATGTTTCAGCAGGATTTCAGCAGCAAATGTACTGTTAAGATGAGGTTCTAAGTAGTCTTCGTGATGGTACGTAGTGTGAAAGATGTGAGATAGCTTGGGTATAGATTTGGGGTTTGTAGTATTAAGAGAGTTGGGGCCTGTCCCACGGGCATGCGACTCCATGCGGCAAGCGCGACCTAACCGGAAGCGGGAGCGGTGAGGGGGCCGCGCGGAGGTCGCGGGGCCGGTCCCACTTCGCTCGCTGGAGCCGTATGGAGTTGTGCGGAGCTGGTCCCGACATCGCGCGGGGCTCCGAAAAACTGACAGTGTTCAAAAATTCCGCGCGACAACGGCTTGCCGCCTTGCAGCCGCATCGAGGCCGTGCGCGCTGCATCGACGGCCGTGCGCACCGCCTCGACGAAGTACGCACCGTCTTGACGTCACTCGACCTCCGCGCGGCCCCCGCTTCCGGTTTGGTAGCGCTTGCCGCATGCAGCCGCATGCTGGTGGGACCGGCCCTGTACGGGGATCACTCGACCTCTGCGCGGCCCCCGCTTCCGGTTAGGTCCCGCTTGCCGCATGGAGTCGCATGCCCGTGGGACAGGCCCTTTAGGACTGCAAGGAAACATTTTAAAGGGAAAAAAACTAGGGCAGCACAGTGGCGCAGATGTAGAGTTGCTGCCTTACCGTGCCAGAGACCCAGGTTCAATCCTGACCACGGGTGCTGTCGGTCCGGAGTTTGTACGTTCTCCCTGTGTCCGCGTGGGTGTTCTCCGGATTCACCGGTTTCCTCCCACACTCCAAAGATGTACAGGTTTGTAATTTAATTGGCTTTGATTAAAAAATTGTAAATTGTCCCTAGTGTGTCGGGTAATGTTAGTGTGAGGTGATCGCTGGACGGCGTGGACTCGGTGGGCCAAAGGCCCGGTTTCCATGCTGTGATAAAAATCTAACTATATTTTGTGTCCTGACTATTTGTGCTTCATTTCTCTATAAATGCAGGTGATTTCTTAATAAAGATTGAAGATGAAGATGAACAGGGCTGGTGCAAAGGACGTCTGGAGAATGGACAGTTGGGCTTGTATCCAGCTAATTATGTGGAAGTTATCTGATTAAGCATTGTATTTACCAGCTAGTTGTTGCTATTGTACATACATGTTCTAGATAATGCTGTTCTTGTTCTGAGGTGAATTGACAAATCATTTCACTTTGTAATTTTTGTTAGTAGATTAGTGCCCTGTTGTCATTCGTGTAAATCATGCATCCATCTGTCAGCTCAAAAAAACTGTATCCCTTGAATGTTCAGTGTAAAATACCTATTTAATAAGAAACCTACTTAACTTCAAGGTGAGCTCGTTTCCATCCATGAAGAGGCATACACTTTGTTCTCACCAGAAATTCTTATTATTAACCCAGTTTCGTTGCGCTTTAACAAATGCTCACATGAATAGTTCTCTTGTTTTACTTCAAACCAGTGTGAGACCAATACCAGTCCCTTAATTGACGGTATACCATCACTAAATTACAGAAACACGTATTTTTTCACTAGAGGTGGTAGGAAACCTTTAAAATTCCCTCACATTCTTGAAATTTGCATCTAAAAGATACTGGATAATGTTGGATACTTGGTGGTTCTAATGCTTTAACTTGTTCCATGCAAGCTTTATTTTTGACCAAGCTTTATATGACTCTTACAATTCCAATGGAAGGTAGTTCATGGCAATGTCCCTATATCATTTAACAGAGATATCCTTGTTTCCAGTCATTTTTATTTATCTTTTTTAAGGGGATGAATGTGTTGATCTATCTTTATTAAATACCCAGTCAGCAACCAAGAATTTTGCAGCTTTTATATTAGTGAGAGTGAGACTGATTTGAAATATTTATCACTCAAGCCATTCCTGCAGATAGTTAATGGGCCCAGTCATTGCCACAGTTGTTTATTGCAGCAACTGGATACTTGAATTGAATTCTGATTATTTAAGTGGCTACTCCAATTATATGTGAGTTGTGGACTTGGCCACAAACAACCTCTGGAGAATAATGTTGACATAGATATAAACTAAAACTGTGCTAATAACTGTACACATGACTGATGTCATGCAATGTCCTGGTGTTAGCTATTATCTTCATGTCAGCATGCTTGTGCTGCAGTGGATCAAATATTAATCTGAAAATTCCTCTTTGAAATAATTGTGCCACTTTTACAAGATATCCAGTATTGTGTTCGAATGTGTAGAGCTTTCATTGGTGCTGCTGTTAATTGGGTACCATTCCATCATTTTATGCACAGAGATTTTCTAGAAAATATTTAGCACATTATAACTAGCAAATGAAGAGCAGCATTGGCCAAACAACAGTCATATACATTGAGACTAGAATGTTCAATTTAACTATATATGAACTGTAAGTTTCTAAGTTGGGCCTGAAACGTTGCCTATTTCCTTCGCTCCATAAATGCTGCCTCACCCGCATTTTTGTCTACCTTCTATGTTTCTAAGTTGCATGGCATTCAGAAGAAAGGATTCGAAAATAACCTGTCTGCTCCAGGATCTTTGCAGTTAAAATGTTCAAACTCTGAGGTCTGCACAGAGTTTACTCGCTGGCCTCCGCCACCAGGGGGCTCTGCTGCCCACACATCGGTGCAAAACAACCACAGCTCTGGAATAGCAATCATTCCAGTTCCCCATTACACTCGCTGTTTGAGAGTTCAAATTTTACTTTGGAGGTTCACATGGAAGACGCAAGTTTTTTGAGACCAATTGGCCCCTTCCCATTATTCGTGATGGAAATGTGGAGTTGAAATGATTAAAACAGTGACATCTGATAATGTTTACCTTTTCCCCCCCACCATTTGCAAACCCCATCTATTTTTTCGTGTGCTACCTACTCAACAAAATATCCAATGCAACTCTTCCAATGAATGAGTAGCTTTTTCTTCTATTTGGATCGTGGCTCAAAATAATCGGTACAGAGAAAGAAAATAGAAACACTTAAACCATCAATAATCTGTATTTTTCCTTTGCCAGATTTTCAAGGGTCCTAGAATAGTTGGTATATACTCCCCTATTTGTATACAGTACAAACATATAGACTTAATGGTCACCCAAGAATATTATTTGAAGCAAATATCTAAACATTTACAGTTGCTGGAGTTACAAACCTACTAACTTCTAAAATATATATATTTTTAATCAAACATACGTTTTTATGTTCTGAAAGTTAATTGGTGCATAATGAAACCAGGTTTCGAGAGTCACAAATTTACAAAACTCCCAACTCTTAAACATTCTAATAAAGAGTGTCAAAAAAGTAAACATTTACCATTTAATTCATAGTTGAGTTGTGCAAAATAGATTTTCAAATCATATGCAACGTACTTTGAACTAAATATAGGAGTTGAGAAGGAAGTATTAAACTGTATGCCGTTGTGCGTGGTACATCTTATGAGAGATTCGGCAATAAATAGCAGTTATAAGCCAGTTGTCACTAGTCGCTAACCTCGTCACATTTTGCAAAGGGATTCATACTTTAACATGCTCCAACAATCATATCACAATCTGAGTTGTAAGGAAAGTCTCTCCCTGTTTAATATAACCTCCCACTGTTAAACATTTGGGAAGTACATTTAGGTTGGAGATAGATGTAGGGATGGAGAAGGAAAGGAAATTTGGGACTTGTACTGTCTTTTTTTATTTGTTCAATCCCCAAAGCAATTCCATTAAACATCCACACTTCAACGTTATTGCCAAGTTTGTAAATACCTTTCCTCATTTTTTCTCTCTCTCTATTTTTATATTTATTTTGTTTGATAACGGACAGGTCACTCACTCCTCTGTTGCTCAGCCAAAAGCTAGATTGGTGCCAAAATGCTTTGCTATTATATATAAATATATATATATATATGTGTGTGTGTGTGTGTGTGTGTGTGTGTGTGTCTATATTTGTACAAAAATGTTTTTTTCTCACTCTTGCATTCATTCATCCTTTATTCAACTTGCTTGCTTGTTTGACATACCCTGGCATTTAAATATGCCCTTCCATGTGAAATCCATCTGGTTTTTGTGTTATTTACCAGTATTCAATATGAGGAACCAGGATATATTGTTCTGTGTTGCAGATTCATACACGAGTAGAAAACAGGTTGACGGATCACATCGGCTTTGGTGTTCTGATCACTACATACACCATACATTGGTTTGACCTGGTCCACTGACAACATTGAACTTCTTACCTCAAAATCCTTATAATTAGATTGTGACACAAATCTTTACCTGTATGAATCCATCAAAACCTCTATCTTGTGTAGAAATACAATTGTTAGAGTGCTTTATAAAGCAGGGAATGAAATTAAGATAACAAAACTGCTTGATGTAGATTTTAGAAATGGTGTAAGGCAGGAGATGAATTCTATGCAGTAAGTATCTGGTCACCGCTGACAGGCAAATCATTTATAAAGTCAAAAAAAGCTATCCAACAATTTCACTAAATCCAAATAATGTGGCAAAGTAAGAATATAGTGCTTTAAAATTTGAGTGATAATTCAGATTAAGTAACTGAAATGAGGAACCAGTAGTCTGCATTGATATCATGCAAAAGGGGTCTGGTGGCTCAAAATTCATCCCTGCTAATTTATTTTTTAAACGCAATAAGGAGGCCAGTGAAATACAGTGCATATTCTCTACCACGTTCTCCAGCAGATAAAAGAATTTTGGATTTTCTTTAAAAAATTCTGTTTAATGAATGTATCATTGCAGTTCCAGCTCTTGTTTCCAACACTTGTACATCAACGCCACTCAGCTCCTCGAATTTGGAAAACCGATCTTTAGACAGACGCATCCGAATACTGACTTTTAGTTCTTCATAACAAAGTTCCCAATTGGGTGGTCGTCTCATTAGTAAACAGGGGACATGGGACATTTGAGCCATTTGTTATCTTGTACCAGAAAGATAAGATCCAAGTTGTATGGCAGTTAGTGAGATGCTAAAGTGATGTGTAATGGTCTCGTGAAGGCAATCTTTGTGCTATATAGTGCAATGAGAATCGGTGGCTGCCATGTTGCTACTGCCTGCTCCCTAAATGGGACTACAATCTGTTGGTGGTAGTCTCAGTTGTATAAACGCAAGTTAAATAGGTTTCAGCTTTTTAATAGGTTATTAAACTCCTGGAGTTGGAAGTTGACTAGAGGAGGTTATGCACTATTGAAACATTTAGCTCTATACTTCCCTCTAGTTTACACAAAAATACAGCTGAAAAATAAATATATATTTAGTAGAGTATTTTGTAACCAAATATCTATAAAGAATATATAATTTTAAAAAAGGGATAGCATATCCTCGCAGAAGTGTAAAGTGCAGCTCAATTTGAGGAATGTAAAGCATTTACAATTCCTCAAAATGTACACATTATTTAGAATTTTCTAGGTACAGTGGCCTCCATAATGTTTGGGACAAAGACCCATCATTTATATATTTGCTTCTATACTCTACAATTTGAGACTTGTAATAGAAAAGAAATCACATGTGGTTAAAGTGCACATTGTCAGAGTTTAATAAAGGCCATTTTTATACATTTTGGTTTCACCATGTAGAAATTACAACTGTGTTTAAACATAGTCCCCCCCCCCCCCCCCCACCCCCCCATTTCAGGGCACCATAATGTTTGGGACAGCAATGTCATGTAAATGAAAATAGTCATGTTTAGTATTTTGCTTAAAGACTGCTTAAAGTGTGTTTCATGGACATCACCAGTTGCTGCATGTCTTCTCTGGTGATGCTCTGCCAGGTCTGTATTGCAGCCATCTTTAGCTTATGCTTGTTTTGGGGCTGGTCCCTTTTCCGTTTTCTCTTCAGCATATAAAAGGCATGCTCAATTGGGTGCAGATCGGGTGATTGCCTTGCCAACTCAAGAATTTGTCATTTTTTAGCTTTGAAAAACTCCTTTGTTGCTTTAGCAGTATGTTTGGGATCATTGTCTTGCTGTAGAATGAACCACCGGCCAATGAGTTTTGAAGGCATTTGTTTGAACTTGAGCAGATAGGATGTGTCTGTATAGTTCAGAATTCATTTATGCTACTACCATCATCAATTGTATCATCAATGAAAAATGTGAGCCAGTACCTTCAGCAGCCATACATGCCCAGGCCGTAACACTCCCACCACCTTGTTTCACAGATGAGATGGTATGCTTTGGATCTTGGGCAGTTCCTTCTCTCCTCCATACTTTGCTCTTGCCATCACTCTGATATAAGTTAATATTCGTCTCATCTGTCCACAAGATCTTTTTTAAGAACTGTAGTTACTCTTTTAAGTACTTCTTGGTAAACTGTAACCTGGCCATCCTATTTTTGCGACTAACCAGTGGTTTGCATCTTGCAGTGTAGCCTCTGTATTTTGTTCATGAAGTCTTCTGTGGACAGTGGCCATTGACAAATCCACACCTGACCTCTGAAGAGTGTTTCTGATCTGTTGGACAGGCGCTTGGGGATTTTGCTTTATTATAGAGAGAATTCTTCTGTCATCAGCTGTGGAGGTCTTCCTTGGCCTGCCAGTCCCTTTGCGATTAGTAATCTCACCAGTGCTCTCTTTCTTCTTAATGATGTTTCAAACAGTTGATTTTGGTTAGCCTAAGGTTTGGCTGATGTCTCTAACAGTTTTATTTCTACATGGTGTAATTTCTACATGGTGAAACCAAAATGTATAAAAATTGCCTTTAATAAAATCTGACAATGTGCACGTTAACCACATGTTGGTTTTCTATTACAAATCTCAAATTGTGGCTACAGAGGCAAATAAATAATTAATGGGTCCTTGCCCCAAACATTATGGAGGGCACTGTATGTGTCTATTAGGACGAGTGGTCGGTATTATGCTGAGGAACCTTCCCTTTCCTACCGCAGTGGGTACTTACCCGCTAACAAATGGATTGCCACATTTTGCCAGGTTCAGAATCAAGGCAGATAACATTTTGGGTAGGAAGTTAGATTGTGAGTTAGATTGTTAGATGCTGGGATTTGCTTGGCTACGATTAGTTTGATTCAGTCTTAAATGGCTTCATACTTAGTCTTGCGAGCAATGTGCAGGTGTAGGGGAGTGCAAATAAGAGTCAAATTTCAATCCTAATTTCTATACCTGTTATTCGCAAGTTATCAACTGCAAACTGGTGGCAGCTCCATCAGTAACTTGAGGTACGTTCCAATCATTCCTACCGACCATTCTGCTAAGAGCACAAACTGCGCGCAGTACAAGTTATTCATTAAACTGGAAAGGCCGTATCAGTGCTTAATACAAGGCCATTGGTGTGTCAATGTAGTGACATGTGGCAGTGCAATATTAGAAATATTGATATACCATTCTGCAAATTCTATTCCAAATACGTACAAAAGTCGCATATGATGCTATTGTATAATCAGTGTATATGACTCTGTAATTTAACAAGTACCTTGTGATTGTACTCTGTGGATAAGTTTGAGCTGAATTTCCTCTGTATGATCACTATTGTGAATTGAGAGCTCCTTTCCTTTTAAACCAATGTTTACATGCTAATCTAGCTATGTTAATACTACTGATGTAGTGCCTGTTTGAACAATACCTGCTGTTAATGTGAGCTGTATACCAGTCTGTTTGAGCCATATTTGTACGTGGTATGGAAACTGTTACCTTTTCTTGCATAGAATTCTGGTGTGTCAGCTGAGCCTAGCCTCGGGGCCATGGGTAGTACATCACAGTGGTGGAGTAAAGAGCTTGCTGCATCAATGGGGAGGACCACGCTGAATTAAGAAGCGATTTATAAATCCCCAAAGATGAGGGGTTTAATGTTGTTGGTCTTTTATGATGAACTGGGTACTTGAATTTAATTCAAAACACAGCTGTATCAAATGAGTATTTATTAATGCAGGTGGAGAGGAACAAGTTGCGTTAGAAAAATAATCTACTCAATATTGAACAAGCTTCTATTTATATTCACACTATTAGATACACCATTTTTCACCACAGAAGTTGCTATCTATTCCATGACTGTGAGTGGTACCATTTTTTGACCAGGTAAACAAGATTTCCCTCTAATAAATGGTGCATAAGTCACACCTTTGTTGTTACGTTGTGGCTCCATACAGTCACGAGTTCTGACTGTAGTCAAAACCTGTGGCTGTCATGGTGCAGAATGCTTGCATGTCTTCCAGGGCGCATTAAGCAAAATACACTGCAATATGTGTGGTGCATGGTGCAGTTAACTTATTCCCTGGTTCTATTAAATGGAAGTTTCTTCAATGGGTTGTTTGTGAATTTAAAAAATAAAAATCTTAACCAAATAGAGGCTGCAGCCATGGACAACTAATCCATTAAATGGTTTTTTTTGATGTCCGTATTTCTGAAACTTTAACTTCTTACTAGTCCCCTTCTCCAAACAAATAGTGGTTATGAAATATGGGGGTTGAGTATTTACTGATATTGGTAAATTGCTGAATTCATCCCATGGAAGATCCCAGAACATTGTAGATTTGAAATGGTAGAAAGTTGGATGAAATCATGCCTAGCTGACTCCACAATACAGAGGAATGTGGAACAAGCTAAATCCATGTTATTGTGGCTTTGGATGGATAAATTCCTTGTGTCGTGTGCTCCACATGGCTAAGAACGTTGTTACCCTTATTGATCTCACCTGAGGATTTCTGTCACCTGTTTAAAAAAAAAAGTCAATAAAGAGAATATTTTATTGGTGTGTACAACTCTTTTTTTTATCTTCTGCACTACCTGATGGGTCTAAGGCTTCGTGCTTTTGTTGGTTTGAGCTTTATTGAAGGGAGGCCTGGTGCCCCCAATGCAACCCGTTCCCCCAACGGAATATTGCACCACTCCGCATAGCCCCCAACTGCGCAGGCACGCCTCATCCCCCAGCACTCCCTCCCCCTCCTCTTCACCCTCCCTCTTCTCCTCCCCTCCCCCAATCCCTCCCTCACCTCTCCCTCCCTTTCCTCCCCTACCCTCAGTCACTCCCTCCCTCCATAACTCCTCTTCCCTCCCTACCCCCCTCCTATCGGTCTATCCCCCACCTCTCCCACTCCTCACCTCCCCCTATCACCCCCACTCTGCCTCCTCACCGCCCCAGGATCTTTCCCCTCTCCTCCTCTCCCTTCCTCTCCTTTCCCCTACCCTCAGCTCTCCCTTCCTCCCTCCATAAAAAGCAGCATCTGCAGTTCCTTCCTCCACAGGTCATTCATTGTTAGCTGTGGTTTGGATCCCTTTGACTTGACGATTGGGCCAGTTTGCATCGTGAGTGTGTGTGAGTTACTCAAACGCCGCGTGAACTGCTCGGCCACCCTGCAACTCGACTCTCCCTCCCTCCCTCTGCCCACTCCGGCTCAGCCATCGCTCGGCCCGTCCCCGTCCTGTTTGACCGTCCGCTGCTGCCGCACGGCCCGTCACGGCCCTGCCCTCCCGCCCACCTGCTCGCTGCCGCCACCAGGCCGCAGGGGGGGGGGGGGCTGGAGTCAGTGTTCGTCATGGTGGGCACCATGAGTTTCGATGAGCTGGTGGAGAAGATCTCCGAGAAGGCCGTGAGGGTGAGCTACCGCAATGGCGGCGGCGGAGGAGACGGATCCGGGGGGACGGGTAGACTGGACCGCCATTGTAGGTATGTTACAATACTTACCTTCAGCGGCGCTGCAATTCTGCCACTGGCCGTGTGCGGATTTTAGCGCCTTTGAGGGGGGGCAGGGTTAAAACGTGAGTTTCTCCTACCTTGTCCTGAATTATATTTCGTTGGAGTGCCAGCTTTTGCTGAAGAATCATTCCGACGGGCGTTTTGTGTATTTTTTATTTTTATTCGCCCGACAAGTTCAGCGCTGGAGTTATTTTAAAATCAGCTCCTAAAGCCGTCAACGCCGACAACGGGGACAGATTTCACACACGGGACAGGTAAACGAAAGCAGTTTATTTTATGTATAAAAGTGCTTCTTAAGAGGCCTTTAATTCACATTTTTAAATGCGAAACGGTGATTTTTGTCCCCGAACCAACGGCAGAATTTTTCATGCCGATACGGGGTTAAATTCACTGCAAATCAACGTTCCAAATGATCGCGTTCCAGAAAACCCCACTCGCAAGATGATTTAAATGGCCATTAATTTACAGGTATTAAACATTAAATTCCTTCCATTTGGCCTGTAAATCCATGAGAACAAGATTTAAAAATTATGTTATATTGTGAATTCTTGTGTGAATGTTATTTGGACACTTAGGCTATTTAAAAATGTTAATCTATTCTTAAGAAATTGATAGATATTTAGATCTAGTAATTGAATTTTGTAATTAGCTACAATTAGGTAACTAACTAATTATATGCTTTAATTTCATGTCATCTAAGTAAGATTGTTTCATATTTGTTTCAGAATGCTTCAATCTATAATAACTGAACATTTCATTCAGTTCTCTCAATTTTTAAGAAAGTTATGGGCTATTGACTGTCCTCGATCACTGCTTTTGTGTTAAGTCAATGGAAAAGCAATAGGGAACAAGATGCTAATTTCCGAGTATGGAAATGGCCATAACTTTTTTAATACTGAAGATATGAAAGTGAATTAGGTGTCAAATTAAACTTCATTTTATGCTTTATCTGATGGGATAAATTACAGACTTTATTTTTTAAATCTCCAAATTTTGTAACATTGCTAGCCATTGCCGCAGAGCACGGGCGGGGGAGAGGGGTGAGTGATGAGGGAGAGAGAGACAGGACCAGGGCCTCCACTGAAGCTCCACCTTCCCCGCGGCCTGCACCGGTGCTGGGGGAGACGACAGACAAGTTACTGTGAGGAGGGGAGAGAGGAGTTTGTGAGTGATGCGGGACAGGCCACCGCCAGTGGGGCAGGAAGGGGCGTCGCCATCCCGGCCGTGGCATTGACTGACAGGAGAAGAGACCAATCTGCGTGGCGCTGACCGAAGGAATCTCCGCACGCACGGTTTTTATTATTTTTAAGCCTCGATAACTTATACAATAGGGAGGTTTCACGGCAGTCGGGTCACGACCCGTGACCCGTACTGTTGCTACGCTACGCTACGCCAAATGGATTACACGCGATGAACTGCAGGTAAGCACTGACCATTGTTTCCAGCATAGCGAGCCCGTTAAAACCCGCCGAAATTGTCAATTTTTGCGCTGTAAATAATTATGGAAATCGGGATAAGCGTGAGAGACATTTAGCCTACTTCAGAATTCAAAAAGTGAGGAGAAATGACGGTAGATAGAAGCGAGGAGAGTGCTTGGCGAACATTGGCCGTTTGCTCACTGCATTTAATCAACTAAGGCATTATTTGTATTTTTTCTTGATTCCTTTGGCATCTAAAAAGTTTCAGAAGGGATAAATCTGGCTGTAAAATTTTATAATCGCCCATGGTTCTCAAGTGGGTTTTTACATACAAAAATAAAACGCCTCTAAAGCAAAATTTACAACCAGATTTATCACTTCTGAGACTTTTTATATACCAATCAAGAAAAAACACAAATAATGCCTTACTGTTGATGAAATGCAGTGAGCAAACGCGATAATTCCCAATATTTTCAATTCCGATATCTGCACGGCCAATGTTCGCCAAGCACTTTAGCTTCTGTTGTCCCTTCAGCTCTCGCTT
>CM075981.1:34307784-34377258 GCA_038087875.1 Malacoraja senta | reverse complement strand
GATATTGGGCTGTGCATCTCTGTCCTTAGACAATAAAATATACTATCATTCAACTCATTTGGTTTTGTATCCAAATAGGGGCAACAACGGCTTTATTTTCTTCAATTTTAATTTAATTTCTCTGTTGTCTCTTTTTTTCTCAATCCTCCTGTTACTGAGTGATTGATAATGAGAAAGTCTAACTTGATTCATCCTTTCACCTCCTTCGATCTTGTTCCTTCTTAAAGTTATTTAAGCCTTGGTCATTCTCTAAAATTATCGATCTAAATCTAAGTTTCACATTGAACCTTGTTTCATGGCTATAAGGAAAATGGCCCAGGTCTCCTTTCAATAGATTCCTTGCACCTCAAGATCTCGGCATTGCTTTTCAATACAGAAAGAATGTAAGCACATTTTCTCTAGAACTTTGGCCAATTACACTCTGAGATTTCTCAGACAAAGACAACCAGCTTGTATACTTGGGAAAATTAGATTCAGGTTTTATGCAATTATTATTTGGCCATGTTATTTGAGCTGGATGGATCAGAAAGAGCCACAGGGCAGGTTTATAAGTTATGCAAGGGAAGGTTGTACCTCTTTGCCCCAAAGTAGTATCTCTGCAGAACACATTGCTGGTCTCCGCTGGGATCACCAACTACGGGTGCTGTCTGTACGGAGTTTTACGTTCTCCCCGTGACCTGCGTGGGTTTTCTCTGGGTACTTCGGTTTCCTCCCACACTCCAAAGACATACAGGTTTGTAGGCTAATTGGCTTGGTGAAATTGTAAACTGTCCCTAAAGTGTGTAGGATAGTGTTAGTATGCGGGAATCTGGGCAGTGCGGTCTCGCTGGGCCTGTTCCGCACTGTAAACTAAACTAAACTTTAACATTAATGTTAAAATCTCTATACTCAATTCCATGACTGATGAAGATCCGCATGCCAAAACATTTCTTTCGCTACTATATTTACCTGCAACCCCACTTTCAGGAAAAAATGTACTAGTATTCCTATATCCCTCTGTACTGAAAATGCCCTCAGGCTCCTAACATGCACAGTAAAGGTTCTGCCCATCATACGCTTCCAAAAATGCAGCACATCACACTGATCTGAATTAAACTCCATTTTCCATTCCTCACCCACTTTTACAGCTGCTCATGATCCCGCTGTATTTCTTGATAACCATATTGACTGTCATCAATACCACCTATTTCAGTGTCATCTGCAAACTTACTAATCATACCTTGTGCATTCTCATCCAAATCATTGATATGGATGACAAACAGCAATGGACCCAGCACCAGTCCCTGAAACACACCACCAGTCACTGGACTTCAGTCTGAAAAACAACTTTCCATCACCACCCTCTGCTTCCTATCATGAAGCCAATTACTCGTGCCCAACAAGCCATATACCTCAGCCCAGGCACCTGCAATTTCTTCTCTCCCTTCCCATGGTATACATGGACATATCTAATCTGATCTAAGAGATATATCTACCTTCATATATTTTAGGACATCGAGCACCTCCGAGACTGGCAAGATATTCCCATTAACTTGCCCAAGTTACCCAAACCTTCATGTATTTCTCAGTGGTAAAAACAGAGAGAAATATTAATCAAGGACCTTCCCCATCTTCTGTACTCTACACATAGATGACCATTTAGTCTTCTGATTTGCTCTATGCTCTCTTTAGTTACACTTTTGCCCTTCATATAGTTATAAAATCTCTTTGGATACTTCACAACCTTATTTGCCAAAGCTATCATTTGCCCCTTTTTGCTCTCTTGATTTCCTTTATAAATATGCTCCTCAATCCCTTATATTCCTCCAAGAATACACTTGATCTCAGCTCCTTATACCTGACTTATGCCTCCTTCTTTTACCTAACCTCAGCCTCAGCTTCTCTCGCATCCCAAGGTACATAACGCTGGCCTGTCTTGATCTTGACAGGAATATGCATATCTTGAACTTACACTATCGCAATTTTAAAAGCATCCCTCCTTCTGGATGTTCCTGTCTAATACCATCAAAGTTGGCTTTGCCCCAATACAGAATGTAACTTGTGGACCAGCCATGTCCTTATCCATATCTATTTTAAAACTAATAGAATTGTTCCAAAGTGTTCATCCACTGACACTTGGAGGGAGAGAGTCATCCAGTATGGAAACGGGTTTATTGGCCTATCTTGCCCACACCGGTCAACATGTCCCATCTACACTAGTCCCCTGCCTGCATTTGGCCAATATCCCTCTAATCCTATCCTATCCATGTCCTATCTAAATGTTTCTTAAACGTTGCAATAGTACCTGCCTCAACTACCTCCTCTGGCAGCTCATTCCATACACCCACCCCCCTTTGTGTAAAAAAGTTACCCTTCCGGTTCCTATTAAATCTTTCCCCCCTCACCTTAAACCTATGTCCTCTGGTTCTCATTTAGTCACTCAGTCACTTAACCTGCTTATTTACCTCAGAGTAGGTCAATATTTGCCCTCGCCCTTGTAGGGTGCTCCACGTATTGCCTGAAGAAACCTTCCTGAACACACTTAACAGATTCCATCCTATCTAAGTCCTTGACACTCTGACAGCCCCAGTCTACATTGGGAAAGTTCAAATCCCCCACTATGACAATCCTATTTATTCTTGCAGCTATCCGCTATCTCCCAGCATATGAATTCCTCCAATGCCCATTTACTATAGTATAATCACAATAAATCCTCATCATCTATTATTTTCTTAACTTTACCCATTTGACCTCACAGGCCGATCCCTCAGTAATTTCAATTTGGCCTACTGTTGTGAAGTCTCCTTTAATCAATAAAGCACCTCCCCCATCTCTTTCTTACCTTTATCCCAAGAAACGTAGTTTATTCTTAATCAAAAATGCCTTTGTGTCCAAAATGAGAATATGTTGAAATTAAAAACTTCAAAATTTCAACATGTGGCTTTAATAATTGTATTCACAGTTTTTCAATTTCAGTTTTACAAGTCTAATATCAAACAAAAGCAAGTGTTAACAATCTAAAATTCATCAAACCCCACTTTATTTAAAATTTGACACCATTCCCTATTCAATGACTCAGAACCCAGGTCGAGGTTCCTATTCACAATATCCATTGCGCATCAGGTTATCTTCATTGTACCTTTAGCTTTCATATGTGGAATCTTCACCAGATTTTGAGTGTCAAACTGTTGAAAGTATTATTTTCAGTGTGTTGAGATTTGATTTGACTTGACTTGACATCCCCTTCAGTCCCAAATGGATGCCTGCAACTGCAGCAGAGTTACTGCAGTACCTTGCTGGGCCATGAGAGGGAGTGCTTCGTGAAAGCTGATAGTCTTTTACAGCGGCTCTTCTGGATATACAGTATAGGAATTGTGATTGGAACCAGCACTATCTCCCTCTGCTGCCCAAAAGAAGGAGGTCTGGGAACTGAAAAGGAACTGCGATGCATATTTTTAAAAATGAACATAAAAGTGAACTTTGCCAGGGTTTGTTTGTTCATCTCGACTGGTATTTCTACAACTTACTGCATTTACAGTAACATTGTGACAGGAGGATATATGAACTCAAATGAAATCCCAGGAAAATGTCATTAAGTCACAAACACTATTTCTTTTTCCACAAATAAGTGTCCTGCTCTGGCATGGAAAATGGTCTCTCCTGTAATATATTACACTGTAAAAGATCATTTATTTCCCAGTAAACTAGCAAGCATTATTAAATAATCCATAAGTTATTAAATCTAATAAAATTCCCTCAATAATGTGTAAGATGTACAGAATATGAACGGAGTAACCTTTTCCTCCTGCTAACAGCGCCAAATACCAGGCACCGTGAGGTTTGTAGACTTTCCCTTCGGGACCAATGCCAGGGAGAGAGAAGAAGATAATTCTACAACTAAATTTGGTGTATTGTTGAAGACACACGGAACTTGCAGATGTTAGTTTACAAAAAAAGAAATAAAGTGCTGGAATAACTCAGTTGGTCAGGCAATGACTCTAGAAAATATGAATAGCTGATGTTTTGGAGTTCTGACCCGAAACGTTACCAGTTGATGTTCTCCAGTGATGTTACTCCAGCACATTGTGTGCTTTTATGGTGTATTGTTGATTTGAGCTCAGATTTTACTTTGCAGCAACAATTCCAACAAACCTCCTTCATCTATCATTGGGCTGGGCCAGTACTGATTAACAACAAGTCTGGAAACAATTCCCCACAAATAATATTATCATCGCCCCTCTGGTGCTCAAATGGAGAGCTTAACCATGTGGACTGATCCCAATAAAAGGTGAATAAAGATTTTTAAGGCCTTTTTTTTTCCAAACAATTTTCCTTTGGAGAATGTGTAAACCATTCCCCTCGGCACTAAAGCCATTGATTTACTTCAAGCAGGGCCATGGGCTAGCAGTGACATGTAAACAAACACAAAGTACAGTAAACAGAGGCAGCAAATTGCCAACAGCAGTCCACATGCTTTTTGTAGAACAAGCTGAAGGCAGGCCTGAATGTGTTAAATTCTTTCAGGTCAATGGTTCCCTTTTTATTGATGACAGATGGTTTAATATAGGCAGTATAGATATTTCTTTTAACAAAAACTGTAATGCTATCTGGCATTTAGATCCAGATTCCTCATATATAGAGGGCACATCTTCATAAAAAGGCAGGAAGAGTATTTGCTGCAGGACTGAGCAAGTGGATAATTATTCTGTGATTCTCTAAGGTGAAAAGACTCGGATGACTTTTAATACATGACCTTTGCTCCTGGTGGCAGTGATAAGTAGTATGAGGTGCAATTCTGAAGTTTGTAAAATTACATTCCATTTTTAACCGAGGTTAATTGCGCAAACACTTCGAAATTTGCCTGCCAATTCCCATAAACCTTCCAGTTTGTAACTGAAGTGTGAACTTACTTCCCTGATGTAACTGGGCAATGTCATTAAAGCAATCAATGGTGAACTTATCAAAAATACCACAACATTTTTTCGTGCGTACAATTATCTAAAAAAAGCAGTGTGTAGTTAGCTGTGTTTATGTGTATATCAAATGTAGAAATGAACAAGAAGAAAAATAGTGAGTGTCTCTTTAACAAGATTTATCCCAGATTGTTGCAGTACTTAGGCAGTGTGAATGGGAACATTGTTAGTGGACTGTTTAACATGGCATGTGTTTAGTTCTTTGATCGATACTTATTTTCACGAGCAATGAACAGATACTGTTGAAGTGTGACCATTTTTGTCTAAGACGGTCATGACAATTTGATTTACATTGTAGACATTATGGCACTTCCAAATACTCTATTAATCAGTTCCTGCTATTAACTCAAGGTGGTTTACTGGCAAGGTTTGCTCCATGTTCAAAATAGATTTTAAGGCTGTGATTAATTGACTGATTAAGCCAAATGTAATAACGGCCTATGTTTTAAATTGAAGATTATTCAAAATGACGACTTCGTTTCAGGGCTAAAATTCATCAAGTATTTGGGGATTCAGTTATGAAAGCAGTTTACTCTAATGGCAATTCTCCAACAGTAAATAATCGGAGCATTCAAAGATACCATTTCCGTGGTTCGGGTGACTCCATTGTTATTTGGTAAAAACATTCAGCGTTTATGTTTTAACCGTATCAACGCCCTCGCAGTAATCATTAGAGATGGACGGTTGTGTGAAGAGTTGGGAGACTTCATCTTCAAACATCGTTGGATAAGGTTTATGCCATATCAATTTTTTGCAATAATACAAGCCACCATCAGGCATTGCACAACAATGGAATTTAAGAATGAATGTGATCTGTCAAGACCAGATTTGGGCCCACAATAATTCAAAAGTGTTTCCACTTGTGGGGGTGGGGGAGGGGGGGGAGTGGGGGTGGGGGGGGGGAGGGGGAGGGTGGTCATAAGTAGATGCTCATATGGATAAACTCTGGAATTTAATAGCAAATACAGTGGACATTTCCTTATGCAATAGGTTTGAATTTGTAAATAAAGCAGCTGAGGTGAGAACTGCAGGGAAAGTGAGATAAGCACAAGGTAAAATGGAACAAGAGGATTGGGAAAAGGCTGGTGTGGAACAATATAGACCCATTGAGATGATCAGTTAGTCTCTGTGCTGTACACCTAATATTATTCTCTATGCTGCTCGATGAATGGAAAAACTATGTGTTGGTCAGAGGTAGGGACCCTAATCTTCGTGACGTTAGTATATCCTCCTAAGATTCAGAAGACATTTTTGGATATCCTACGACTGTCACTCGGTCTGAAGTTGGATAAAATGTTAACGCTTCAAATGTACCGAGTAAAATATTTTGGTGGTTTAAACTTTCTATTTAATTCCATTCACTATGAATCTGCAACACTCGTTGCTTCTCCCTCTCATCAATAGAGAGAAGAAGGAGAGAAAGAACATAATATACATAAATATAATGAACTATTTTCATTGCACTGAATCATAAACATTTTAATTCTGCAGGCCACTGTGCCTGTGTTAATAATATTTTGTTGTCAGTACATTATTGTGAGGATAGAAATTTATCCATTTGCTTCCTTGACTACCTCAGGTGCCCAGGTCTCATACTATCTACTGGATCCCAAGTGCTCACTCTGAAGGTCATCCAATAAAATGGAACAAAAAACCTTCATGATTGAATTTATGTGAAAAATCATACAATACTAGAAAAAGTAGAAATAAAACCATGGACAAAATTCAAAGTCATGGTGCAGTCCCAAACTACTGAAACACTACTTGGGCCACTGAAATGTTAATTGGGTTACTGTCTTCCAGTCATAGAACAAAATGTAGTTAAATTGGAGAAAATGAATAAGGATTGGTTGTGATCACTTGACATCTGATTTGATGGGCCTTTGAGTTTTATATACAGTGGGCCTGATAGAAGTTTCTATCGACGAAACAAAAAGAAAAACAACCTGAAAAAAAAAAGTTTGTTAGATGCAAATACAAATAGAGGCAGAGCAGGCAGGGAGTTTTTATACGTAAATCATATCCTTTAGGCCTTCAGTGTTCAAACATTCCCTTGAAGTCACCTGGTCTGGGATGTGATACCACAGAGGGCTCTGAAGTGTCTGTTTCTTCCCTCATACGGGATGTACAAACTGGTACACGAGGCGTTGTGAGACGTCAGGCTTGCGGATGATGCCCTTCTTATAATATTGCCGGATGGAGCGGCTAAGCTTGTCATAGTTCATGGCCGGACGATTCTTCCGAATTCCCCATAATCTTGCAACTTGTGCAGAGTCTTCAATCTTAAATATACCTGGTGAAGAATAAAATTAAAGTTCCTCCCTGTTAGTGGTTCTGACTGTTATTACCATTTAATACTAATTGACGTTGAAGCGCCTGCCTAATGATTAAAACAATTATTGACCCTCCAAAACCCTTTGGGATGGAGAATGTCCAAAGACTCACCACCATCGGTGTAAAGAGTAAAGTGTAAAGAGTTAGAGTAAGAGTCAAGAGTAAAGTTCCTCGTCCTAAACAACTTAATTCTCAAATTGTGCTTCCTGGTCCCAGACTCCTCTGGCAAGCATAACATCTTCTCTGTGTCTAGCCTGCCAAGCCCTTTAAGAATGTTTTAATAAGATCTCCCCTCATTCTTCTAATCTTCAGAGAATATAGTCAGTCTACTTAATCCTTCCTCATGCAGTCAATGAGGAACAGCACAGTCATGCAGCTAATCAAGCTGATGCCTCAGCCTCAGCAACCAGGGTGTAATCAGACCCTGATGCTTCATGTGTGGACATTGCACATTTCCCCTGTGACCAGGTGGATTTCCTCTGGCTGCTCCATCTCTTCCCCATCCCAAAGATGTGCACATTGATAGGTTAATTGGTTACTGTGAATCTCCCTTCCTGTGAAACGATGAGAGGTAGAATCCAGGGGGGGAGTTGATGGTAATGCGGTGGATGCCTTATGGTTGGTGCAGATGCAATGGGCTCAAGGGCCTGTTTCTATGCTACAACTATGAAGGATGTGATTATTCTGAAGAAAAGGGTCACGTGAATGTAGCTTGGACTTGCAGACTTGAGCTATAGTCACAGCCTTTTCCCCCTGGTAGGGGAGTCTAAATTTAAGGTGAGGGGAGAAAGATTTAAAGGGATCTGAAGGGCAAATTTTTCAAAGAGGAAGGAGGGTATATGCAATAAAACTGCCAGAGGAGGCGGTAGAGGCAACAACACCTGAAGAACATTTGGACTCGTACATGGACAGGAAATGTTATAGAGGGATATGGGGACCCAGTGTGTGGGGGGGGGGCGCCATGAGGGGAGGGGGAGGGGTAGGGGGGATGGGCGAAGGGGAGAACCTGGCGTGGATACTGTGTTTACTTTGTAACTTTGTCAGTGCCCTTATTTGCCGACTATTTGCATACATTGGGTATGCAAGCAAAGAATATCACTGTGACTTGTCACATGTGACAATAAAGTATTCATTCATTCATTCAAACACAGGCAAATGGGATTCGTGTAGATTGGCATTTTAGCCAGCATGAACAAGTTGGGCCAAATGGCCTTTGCCCCTGCTGTATAAATCTATGAATCCATGAAATGTACCCATTATTTCATTGCTACTTGAGGCACTTTGCTGTGCATCGATTGGCTATTCCATTAATAAAAGTGGTTTTATGTACTAGGACCCACTTTTTACAGATAAACTGGGCTATAGAAGCACAGTAACAAGATGTAAAGCTGAGTTTGCCAATGACCTTTTTCTTTGTTCAGCCAGCGGATGAATCGGCCGTAGTTGTGGGGCTTCAGCAAGAGTTCCTTCAGGAATTGCCACAGGTGAATTGGTTGGCCGGAGCAGGAGGAATCAGCCTCTGTGTCCATCCAGCCTTCATCACTGCCTGGTGAGAAGAACCACAATCTGTCATGGTACATTTCTTCACTCACTGGTCCTTTATCTAACGCACACCACAGGCGCACACGTTTGTAGGTTAATAGGCTTGGTAAATGTAAAAATTGTCCCTAGTGTGTGTAGGATAGTGTTAATGTGCGGGGATCGCTGGTCGGCGTGGACCCGATGGGCTGAAGGGCCTGTTTCCGCGCTGTATCTCTAAACTAAACTAAACAATACAGGTGAAATGTACAAGATGCAACCATATATACAACAGTTTACTTTCCCTCCCACACAGAAACTTGAGGGGATGTGGAATTAATTTTGTTCGTTAATAATTTTGGTATGAACCACAAGCAAATGGGACTAGCGCAGTGAGTCAGCATTCAACAGTTAATGGCTGGATGAAAGGAAGAAAAAAATAGATCCTAAGATCATAGGACCAGAAGTGATAGGAGTAGAATTAGGCCATTTGGCCCATCAAGTCTACTCTGCCATTCAATCATGGCTGACCTATCTCTCCTTCCTAACCCCATTCTCCTGCCTTCTCCCCATAACCTCTGACAAAGGATATTAAAGGAATGTTTCCCTGCTGTACATTTTCAAGGAATATTTGCAAGAAAATTGGTAATATTATAGACAATAGGTGCAAGAGTAGGCCATTCTGCCCTTCGAGCCAGCACCGCCATTCAATGTGATCATGGCTGATCATCCCCAATCAGTACCCCTGATAAAAGGTATTAAACAGAACTTTGCTGAAATAACTTGATTCAGTTAAGAGCGTGGATGAGCAAAGTTATCGAGTCTGCAATGTATTTTGGGGGGTGCAGATGAACCATAATCATAATAATATTACAGAGAATGAGCTTCAAAACAAGGATGCGTCCCTTATTCTAATATAACATTAACATATGGTGTGTATGTCATATACATCACACGATAGTATCAATAAATGCTATTCACCATGTTTTATATAAATGTTATACATACTGTAAGTACACCACACTGCTTTCTTTGAACACAAGCATATAAACACTTTTCTCATGAACACAAGCATATGAACACTGGTATTGCAGCTTCACAACATCCACTTGTTCCTCACTAGGTTCAACCTCCTCAGCTGTGTATTTGTCATTGAATTCTTGAACCAAAGAAACCAACTTTTCGCTCAATCTCACTGTGGTCCTGTGACTCTTCAACAGTAGCTGATTTTATATAAGAATCAAGAATAGAGGCATCGTCACCTATCACTTCAATATTTTCAGATATATTTCCTACTATTATCATCATTGACATTTGTGGCCATATCTCTGAGCTCGCTTTGCTGGCTCTCAAACTCATTCAGTGGTGACCTAACTCTTTCACCCAGTCATTGTCTTTTGTTTTGGGCTCCACTTCTCTACTTCACTCCCTAAGTTAGTGTGTTCACCCTAGGATAGACACAAAAAACTGAAGTAACTCAGCGGGACAGGCAGCATCTTTGGAGAGAAGGGATGGGTAACGTTTCGAGTGGAGACCCTTCTTCAGACTGCTTTTATTATAATTTTTAAAGAGACAAAGGCATGTGAGGTATCTTGGACATAGGTCGGGAGAGATTGGACCAGGGGGGATAGGATGGAGTCGAGGTACGTGGAAAGCATTTCCATGGGACAGGAACAGGCAGAAACAATGGGTCTGCCAGGGCAGTTGTGTTTGTGGATTTTGGGGAGAAGATAAAACCGGGCTGTGCGGAGCTGGGAAACGATAAGTTTGGAGGCTGTGGAAGGCAGAGAGCCAGAAGTGGTGAAATCAGAAACTGTGTGTGAGATCACCCAAAGTTCACTTGGACCAATACCCAGACTGCTCCACAGTCTCAGAATACATCCACAGACTTGCTGTGTAGGAAGGAACTGCAGATGCTGGTTTGAACCGAAGATAGACACAAAAAGCTGGAGTCACTCAGCAGGACAGGTAGTGGCTCTGGAGAAAAGGAATAGGTGACGTTTTAGGTCGAGACCCTTCTTTAGAATTGCTTCAGAAGTAGATCTTGCTGAATTGCCAGCTCAACTCCTGTGACTATGACGGTTAATTACTTGGCTTCAACTTGCAGTGTGAACATGGTGCATAAATTGTGCATCATCTGCAGTGATTGCAATATTGGGTTCCATCACTGAACTCTCTATACTAATGTTGCATTAAAAAATAGCATTGTTATTGGATGCCTTGTTTTGCTTTATAAACTGCTGCCTTCTGCACTTCTGATATCTGCAGAATTTGATTATTTGACAAGAATACCCAACAAGAATCGGGGCAGCACTGTGGTGCAGGGGCTGCACGATGGTGCAGTGATAGACCTGCTGCCTTACACCGCCAGAGACCTGGATTCAATCCTGAATACGGCTGCTGTCTGTACGGAGGTTGTATGTTCTCCCCGTGACCGCATGAGCTTGCTCCAGGTGCTCCGGTTTCCTCCTACACTCCAAAGACGTGCAGGTTTGTAGGTAAAAATTGTAGGATAGTGCTAGTGTACGGGGATTACTGGACGGCGTGGACTCCGTGGGCCGAATGGCCTGTTTCTGCGCTGTATTTCTAAACTAAATTGTTGCATGAGGCAGAGTTGTCAGGTCACCAGGGGAGACAGGGTGTGAGGAGGTCAAGGGCAAACTGGAAAATTAAGGCCAATATATCCCACACAATTGCCCAACATCAAGTCAATTGCACAGCCACTATTTTTAACCGTGATCCCTGAAGTAAAAGGCACTTCAACTGGATTTCTCCCCATAGAATCTGCCTTTCTGTGTGGAATCTAAAAGCTCATTAAGGTCACACCAAGGTTGCAATGATATTCCTTTGGGCATGGTGATACAATCACTCATTGACTTTCCCATTTCCTAATTGCTTGTGTGCAATCTATCTATGGTTGTTTGCTTTCCCAAATGTCTCCACTCCTCCAGGCAACCTCTGCACTATTTCTTCACACAGGAATATCTTGAATATTCAGTGCCAATGTCAGAGTGAATGTCAGTAAGTGAAAATCAATTTTTGTTTGTTCCCTTACTGCACATACTCAACATTCTAAATAATATGTCCATGAAAATCATCTCCAAGCTCCTCTTGTACAATGCAATTGAACTGCACACCTTGTTATACACCCCTAGACTGCTTGTGCTAAAACCAGCACTGCCTTTCTAATGCCGTCAAAATGGAGTTGCAGTATTTGCAGGATGGTGAATCTGTGGGATTCTTTGCCACAGACGGCTATTAAGGCTAAGTCAATGGGTATATTTAAGGAGGAGCTTGGCCGATTCTTGATTAGTACGGGTGTCAGGGGTTATGGAGAGAAGGCAGGAGAATGGGGTTGAGAGGGAAAGATAGATCCCCCGCGATTGAATGGTGGAGTGGACTTGATGGGCCGAATTGCCTAATTCTGCTCATGGACCTTATGACCTTACTTAAACTCCTGTGTATTTGGTGTCTTACATCTGCCGTGTTTCAGGCTAACGCTGTCTGCCTTCCTTTAATTTTTACTTTAAAATAATTTGAAGCAACTATAAGAGAGGCTACTTCCGTTTACAGTTTCTCTCTGCTAATGAGAGGGGAACATCATATATACATGAAGATTGTATGATGAGGGAGAGGAAAGAGAAGTAGCAAAGAGAAGTGGTTTAAAGAGCAGAAAAAATCAGACATGCTGAGGAGCTGGTCACAGACCATGATAGAAAGGTGTACTGTTAGTTTCTGAAGGAAGGATTAACATTCAATTTTCCTCTGCAGGTCCTGCAAGAGGTGAGAGATGGCATCATTAATATATGCCTCAATAGGTCACTATTGCCTTCAGTAACAGTAAGGTCCAGTAGCGCATGCATATAGAACTCATTGCTCTCAGTACAAAGGTAATTTATTATTTATGCAATGATGCATTTCCCTGTCTAATTCAACAAAAGTAGGCAGAACAAAAAACAAGGATGTAAGTATTAATAACAGCTCTTTAAAACAAGTTGATATTTTATGTAGGTAGACACAAAATGCTGGAGTAACTCAGCGGGTGAGGCAGCATCTCAGGAGAAAATGAATGGCTGACGTTTTGGGTCGAGACCCTTCTTCAGACTGATGTCAGGGGAGGGGATGGGACAGGGATAGAATGTAGGCTGTGATAGTAAGACTAGTGGGAGAACTGGGAAGGGGAAGGGGATGGAGAGAGAAAGGAAGGGCTATTTGAAGTTATTACTGGGAAGGGTATATTTAATTTCATTGGTCTGGCTCAGATTCCTTTCTAAGTTTAATAAATTGTAGTCAATTCTTCTTAATCTATAACATTCCATCTCCTTGTTCCTTCTAGGAGCGCTGAATACTGGGCTAGCTTACTAGAGGTGAGTGTACAACATGAATGAGGTCCACCGACCTGTGGGACAATAAGTACATATGAAATCACTCCACTCAATAGACCTTAAGGAGGAGGAAAGTGATGCATTACATGGGTGCATTGCCATAGAGTTGGACTCCTGATGCTGACCCTGCGATTAAAGGAAGGAATGTAATTGTCTCGATAAGGAGGGAAAGACGCAGGGCCAACCTCCCATGAGATGCCACGTTTTGGCACTCGGTAGCAACCAGTTTAAGAGCAGCACTGGCAAAGACCCTGGAATAAATTGCCCACTACATCAGAGTTTGGAGTGTGCCGCAGGAAGACCGGGTACTGACACAACGTGTTATTAAACAGTCATTCGCAATTCCCATTTGATTTCTTGTAACAATGATTTTATGATCATTATTATGTGTGTTTTTCCTTCATTCGGACATGAATATCCCTTTACACCAATATCGGCCTCTCATCAGGAGGTCCCATCCCATCCAGGCAAAGTTCAGGGCCCAGCCAGAGAGGCAGAGACTGACTTTTGGCAATTATTTGAGCTCACTGTTGATTTCAACTAATAAATAGAGGTGATAACCCTACCACTAATATTTAGGAATCTTCTGGTGTGATTTTGCAATCTTGAGTAAATACCATGTTATTACAATAGAGAAAACCTTAATGTAAATTCAAAAGAAGACTATGAACTTCAATGGCCAATTGTCAATGGTACTTCTCATTGAATCATTGAAATTTCAAGCACAGAAAGGGGGCCCATTGTGGCTTGAATTTATTGGATATTAGTTTATGAAATGGTATCTATGTATATTGTGCTTATAGGCCTGTTATGATGCTGCAGGTAAGAATCTCATTGTTCCGTTGTCAGTACATTTGACAATGAAACACTCTTGACTCTTGACTCTGCCAACCCAAAAAAGCATCACAGAGACTAATCCCATCTTGTTGCTCTCAACTGTGGCCTTGTTCCTCGCAATTCGGGTAAATGCTAAACATCGTGCGAGTGTTTTCTTTCTCAGCCACCCTATCAGGTCATGAATTCCAGACTCCACCACTCATTCACAGATGCGTGGACAGAAGATAACATTCCAATTCAATACATTTCCTAATTGTGCTTCAAGATTTCATCTTCTGGGGGGAAGTTCTACCCCCATTCAATGGCTGCACACACAATGAAACACTCTTCACTCTTGACGCTGCCAACCCCAAAAAAGCATCACAGAGACTAATCCCATCTTGTTGCTCTCAACTGGACCTTTCTAAATGGATATTCACTCAGAGAGGGTGGTGAGTTTATGAAATGAGCTGCCAGAGGATTCGTTGAGGCAGGTACAATAACAGCATTTAAAAGACACTTGTACAGGTACACAGATAAGAATGGTTTAGAGAGTTATAGATCAATGCAGGCAAATAGGACTAACCTAGATGGGTCATCTCAGCTGGCATCGGCGTGTTGGGCTGAAGGGATGTTTCCATGCTGTATAACGCTATGACTATGATTCTATATTGGGTGTGCATGTAGCAAATCAGCTCCTTTTCTGACTATGGAATATTCCCACGGACAATTTTTGGCAGATCTATACATTTTCATTAAGACCATAAAATATAAAATGATGATAAGGATAGGGTCCACTACATTCTCACTTCATTCTGAATTAATTAGGAAGAATGGGTAGACAGCACTAGAGCTCAGATTGTGTCTAGAAACAGTCACTCTAGTTACTTCAGCACAAGTCAAGACCTTTTGCAAGTACATCAGGATCAGGTAGATTTAAAGAATCTATTTGTATAAATAGAAAGCGAGGTTACATACAGATGGAATGTTCAGCAGTTGTGAGGAGCATGTTACCATTATATCTGTTATCTCCGGGAGACGATTTCCCTTTCATCCAAGCAGCTAAAAACAAAAGGAAAATAGTTTGTTTTAATAATCAGTTCTCAGCATGGAACCTCCCATTTGATTTTCATTATTCAATATTACTTTTTCCCTTTAGAGAAAATGTGTGTTTCTCAACCTTTGACGACTGGTGCTGTCTGTCGCAGAGTTTGTATGTTTTCTCTGCGACCGTGTGAGTTTTCTCCAGGAGCTCTGGTTTCCTCCCACATCCCAAAGATATGACAAACCCAGACTCGCTACCACAGCCACATGTGTTTTCTCGGTGCTTGCCAGCGCCTCCATCTTCTGCTTCCTACACCAAAGATGTGCAGGCTTGTAGACTAATTGGCTTCTGTAAAAATGGTCCCGAGTCCAGTGTTTAGGATAGAACTAGTGTACGGCTGATCGCTGGTCAGCATGGACTCGGTAGGCCTAAGGGTCTATTTCCAGACTGCATCTATGAACTAAACTAAACTCAAGATTTCAAAAGAACTTCACAGCAATGGACATACATTTTAAACGTAGTCACTTTTTCAGTGAAATGTTTAGAAGTGCCTTTCCCTTGGCATCTCCTCTCAGTAGTGGAGAGTGCTGCAATGTGTCACTGATCAGTAAATTAATTGGTACATAGTGTAAGTTGGTGTCCACAATACTAATCATACTGCATTCCTCAATCTTTAACCAGCCTCATGGGAGCATTAAAACTGCACCTTCTGAGAAGGCCAGGAGAAAGCATTGTACTCCCTTGTGGACACCTCATGTCCACCGCTGGCATATAGGAGACTCTATGGAAGAAAAGGAACACAGCAGGCTCATGAACAGAAATAAGGTCTCTCATTTCAGCTGTCAGAAGTTGTCCAAATGTTTATCGTCTATTGAAATCCTCCCAAGCAGACTGTTCCAAGGGACGCATTCGGAGATCGGATATCAACTGCTGCTGGAAGGTCATCAACTCCGTGAAAGACGCTCTGTGTCTGCCCGAAACTTGTTGATCTCCTAGCTGAGTAAGATGTCTGTCGGGGAATGTTGCCAATTGGCCTGCTGCAGCCTGCAGGAGTACGTGCTGAGGGATGCACTGAAGCTTGGTTCATGCCAAGGGTCTGTGTAGGAGGACCACAGTCTAGGGTCCTTCCGCTGCTGGACATTGACGAGCAGAGTGTGGTGGAGGCACCCCTTAAACGAGGGGAGGCAAGGGTGGCAAGGGTGCCGGGTATAATACTACTTCTGTGAATACTACCATATACAACGCAGGTGAACACAACCCAATCTCTCTCCTTTTCATACTCTGCTTTTCTATAATGTGAACCAAAGTGGATCACCTCATATATTCCATAAATTAGCCATGATCATATTGAATGGCAGGGCAGGCATGAGGGACCTGGTGGCCTACTCTTCAGTTTAGTCTAGAAATACAGCGTGGAAACAGGCCCTTTGGCCCATCGATCCCCGTACATTAACACTATCCTAGGGACCATTTGCAATTTTACCAAGCCAACTAACCTACAAATCTGTACATCTTTGGAGTGTGGGAGGTAACCGGAGCACCCGGAGAAAACCCACGCAGGTCACAGAGAGAACAGACAGTACCCGTGGTCAGGATCAAACCCGGGTCTCTGGTGCTGGAAGGCAGCAACTCTACCACTAGGCCACCATGCCACCACTGTACTTTTATTCCTATTTTGTTGTGTTCTTGGACTTATGTGTTTACACTCTGTGTCTCGAGATTCCTCTGCACACAAACAAATATAGGTTTCTTATCATTTAAAAAGTGTTCTACTTTTTGTTTCTTCACACAAATGGGAAAAATTTCACAATTTCTTATATCTACCACCTTCTTGTCAACTCACTTCTTTTTGCAGAGTCTGGTCATTCTCCTTAAGGCAGACTTTTCCCAACTTGGACTTTGTCCTTGGAACCGTGTGCTGTGTCCCAGAGAACTATATTATGCATTTTATAGCTTCCCCCTTCGCTCGACCCATTGTAACTCAAATTGACTTAATTGTATTTAGGTGTAGTATTATCTGATCTGGGGGTCCTTGTTCATCGGTCATTGAAATTAAGCATGCAGGTACAGCAGGTAGTGACGAAAGCTAATGGCATGTTGGCCTTCATTACAAGAGGAGTTGGGTATAGGAGTAAAGAGGTCCTTCTGCAGTTGTACAGGGCCCTAGTGAGACCACACCTGGAATATTGTGTGCAGTTTTGGTCCCCTAATTTGAGGAAGGACATTCTTGCTATTGAGGGAGTGTAGCGTAGGTTCACGAGGTTAATTCCCGGGATGGCGGGACTGTCATATGTTGATAGAATGGAGCGACTGGGCTTGGAGACACTGGAATTGAGAAGGATGCGAGGGGATCTTATTGAAACATATAAGATTATTAAGGGATTGGACACGCTAGAGGCAGGAAACATGTTCCCAATGTTGGGGAAGTCCAATTTAAGAATAACGGGTAGGCCATTTAGAACGGAGATGAGGAAAAAAGTTTTCACCCAGAGAGTTGTGAATCTATGGAATTCTCTGCCTCAGAAGGCAGTGGAGGCCAATTTTCTGGATGCTTTCAAGAGAGAGTTAGATAGAGAGTTAGATAGCAGAGTCAAGGGATATGGGGAGAAGGCAGGAACGGGGTACTGATTGTGAATGATCAGCCATGATCGCAGCGAATGGCAGTGCTGGCTCGAAGGGCCGAATGGCCTACTCCTGCACCTATTGTCTATTGTCTATTAATGTTATGCAAAACAAAACTTTTCACTGCACCTTGGTACATGTGTCAGTAACAAACCTAAACCTAAACCTCCATGTAAACTTCAAAGAGCAATAAAAGCACAAAAATATTCAACTGTATAATACGCAATAACCAACAATCTTTCTGGAACATAAGAGTCTTTTTTATGAACAGGACATCATTGTGGTTACTTTTAATACTAAGTTGCTTACATTACTGCAACCTGTGACAAGGTGGAGAAAGTGATCAACTATATGGTCTGCTGGATCCAGTGCCAGCTTCATCGCTGAAAGAGAGGTCATCTCGCGCCATCAGTTCTCACTGTGGTAGCTTGATTTATAAAACAATGGCATGGTTAATTTGACTCTCTGAGTGATGCCAGCCCTGTGAGTTGTACCCCATTACGCACTATACTTTGGATCATACAATGCCATTTTCTACCAAAATGCATTATGTTCTGATGAAATTATTTTAAGACGCACACAATTCATCCTACTCAGCACAAATGCGTGGGAACCAGCACAACTCAGCTCTCTATCCAAGGCTCATCTTATTGAAGCCCTTCACCAGTACAGTAGAACTACACCCCGAATCAAGGGAAAGAATTGTAAGAATGATGAATTGCGCAATGAGAGGGTTTATAATAATAGAAATGTGTCAAGACTGCTAAGATTAACAATTGTAGATAAAGTTGCAGATCACACTGCAGATAAAGTAAAATAAACGATGGAAAAGATAGCAAAGACGACCAACAAAAATGAAGTCATCATAATGCAATGATATGCATGAGTTTGTAATAACGAGGAGGGAGACTTGTGGGTTTATTTCTTGAAGTATGATGGAATGGAAAAGTACTGTCATGATTCAGTCATCAAGCATCACAGTTAATTGTTGAGCTGCTCGCAAGAGTTTGTGAAAATAAGACCATTGCAGAAAAAGTGACTTTCTTTTTCCAGATGAATATTGGGATATAACATTTTTTTAATATAAAGGAAGCACAAGTTGGGCTGCTGATCCTCCAAGCCTGCTCCGCCTTGCTTAAGATCATGGCTGATCTGATCTTCATATCGCCCCTTCAGATCTTCAACTCCACATATCTGCTTGATCGACATAAATCTCAACTCCCATGTAATCCAAAAACCTGTCAGCTGAAGCCTTAAAAACATTCTATGACATAGTTCCCTGGGGAAGAAAATTAAATTCTTCCTCACGTCCGTCATGCGTAGGAGACCACTTATTCTGAAAGGATACTTTTACTACTGGATTCGCACATGAGGAGAAGTATCTTCTCAGCATTGACCCTATCAATTCCCATTCAGGATCTTGGAAACAAGGAACTGCAGATGCTCCACTTGGGTAGCTTAGAGCCCAAACTATATGAACATTGAATTCTCCAATTTTAGGTAGCCTCGAACTCCCCCCCCCCCCCCCCCCAACTCCTGTCCCTCACCTTGGCTCATACTTCTCTCCTCCCCCCCCTATATTCCTTCCTCTGGCTTCACAATTTGCAACTCTTCAATCCATGGGTTTCACACCTTCTGCTTTAATCCATGACCTTCGTTCCAACCGTCTGCCTATAAATAAAACCCTCACCTGTGTCCACCTATTAGTTGCCATGCTTTGTCCTGCCTCTCCTCTCTCGCAGCTTTCATTTAAACATCAACACAACCCAATCTCTCTCCTTTTCGTACTCATGCTTTCCTGTAATGTGAACCAAAGTGGATCACCTGACATATTCCAGAGTTTTGTTTAGTTTATTTTTAGGTCCTGTGAAAAGCGTTTTTGTTGCCAGCTACGTAGTCAGCAAAAAGACTATACATGATTGCAATCGAGGCGTCCACAGTATACAGTTACAGGATAAAGGGAATAACATATAATGAAAGGTAAAGTCCAATTAAAGATACTCCAAGGGTCTCCAGCGAGGCAGATGGTAGGTTAGGACTGCTCTCCAGTTGGTGATAGGATGGTTCAGTTGCCTGATAACAGGTGGGAAGAAGCTGTCCCTGAATCTGGAGGCGTGTGTATTCACACTTCTGTACCTCTTGCCTGATGGGAGAGGGAAGAAGGGGGAGTGTATGGGGTGAGACACCTTGATTACGCTGGTGGCCTTGCCAAGGCAACTTGAAGTGTAGATGGAGTCAACGGAAGCAAGGTTGGTTTGTGTGATGGTCAGGTCTGCGACCACAATTCTCTGCAATTTCTTACTTCTTAAGTTAGGTCAAACTTCCTGAGCCTTCTAAGGAAGTAGTGGCGTTGGTGTGTTTTCTTGGCCATTGCTTCCTGGACAGGACAGGTTGCTGGTGATATTTACTTCTAGGAACGTGTATTATATTCCATCTGCTGTGCTCATTCCTATTCGGATTGTCCAAATCCCTAAAGCCTCTTTATAACCTTTACCACTTTCACAATTCCAACTAGTTTAGTATCATCAACCAAACTGTTAATACAGCTTGCAGATAGCTGGGGTTCAATCACCAATCCATGAGGTACCCCACTACCCTGCCAACCTGAGAACGATCCTTTAATTCCCACAATTTATCAGATATCCAATTCCATATCTCACAAGTCTCCACGCTCTAACCGAGTTGACCATTGTCCTGTGGGTGACTGCATCAAAAGTCTTTCAAAAAATAAAAGCACACTACGTTCACAGGTTCCCTATCTATTAGTCACATCCTCAAAGAACTCTAGTAGATTAGCCCAACACCATTTATCTTCCTTTAATCCATTTTGACTCTGCTCAGACCTATTTGTTCTTATCATGTATCTATACACTGTAAATGGCTCAATTGTAATCATGTATTGTCTTTCTGCTGACTGGTTAGCTCGTAACAAAAGCTTTTTACTGTACCTCAGTGCATGTGATAATAAACTGAACTGAACATCCTTCATTAGAGATTTCAGCATGTTTCCTATCGCTGACATTAGCCTAACAAGAGCTCCCTGCTTGCAGCCCTTTCCCTCTCTTTTGTTAAATGTTGTTAGGGGCTGGCGTGTACATACTGATCACTAGTCGCCGTGGACTGGATGGGCTGAAGGGCCTGTTTCAGTGCTGTATCTCTAAAGTAAAGGTTCCTCAGTGTATTGATGCAGGAGGGCACGTGTGTGCATTCCTTTTTATAAGATTAGACACCAAATGTTGGCATAACTCAGCGGAACAGGCAGCATCTCTGGATAGAAGAAATGGGTGACGTTTCAGGTCGAGACCATTTTTTCATAAGGATTTGCTTAATTCATTCTAGATATAAGTTAATCTCTCGTAGGCTTTCTCTATTACCCTGTCACATGCACTCTACTTTCCTGAATTATGCCAAGCCTGATATTACAACATGAAAGAACGGCAAGCTCCATCAACATTGAAAAAAAGAGCTTCCTGTTAATGTTGGATCATTCCAAATTATATGTACATTATGGAACCATCCAACAAAGGAGCAGAGTGCCCTGATTGTAACCAAGCTCGAAGATGTTTATACATAACATGGGCTTTGGAGCATGGATTGGCTGCAGATGCAACTGAACCAGGCAATGCAACCTCAATTACCTTGTGCAGGGAACTTAGTTGATGCTGTGTGACCATTCACAGCCCCAGAATACAAAAGTGACCCTCTGACACATTACTCAGTGGGAAAAATTTGCACGGGATGATTTCAGAATAAAACTTTGTAAACAGAGGTAGGACAATGCAGGGAGTAAGACCATAGCCCATACGACACAGGAGCAGAATTAAACATTCGGTCCATCCAGTCTACTCCGCCACTTGATCACGGGGCTGATCTATTTTTCCCTCTCAATCACATTTTCTTGCCTACTCCCCATAACCTTTGACCCCTCTTAGTAATCAAGAACCTATCAATCCCTGCTTTAAAAATACCCACTGAGTTGGCCTCCACCAATATCTGTGGCAATGACTTACACAGATTCACCTCCCTCTGGTTAAAGAAATTCCTCCTCATCTCATTTATAAAGGTCCTTCCTTTTATTCTTATGTTCATGTTGATCAGTTATTGGAGCAGAATTAGGTCATTCTGCCCATCAAGTTACTCCGCCATTCAATCATGGCTGATCTATCTTTCCCTCTTAACCCCATTCTCCCGCCTTCTCCCTATAACCCCTGACACCCGTTCTAATCAAGAACCTGTTAATCTCCGATGCCATGTCAACCTCCAATTCAGAGGTTGTGCCCTCTGGTAATAATTGGCTCTCCCAATAATGAAACAAAAACAATAGTGGACTACACGATCATTGAACTAAACTGGTTTCACCACAGAAATCCATGCTGTGCATATTATTTTTGATACTGGATATTCAAACAATAAAACAAGACTATGATTTATGTGATTCTCAATCCAACAACATGATAAAATGTTTGTTTATGGGAAACTAGGTCAGATCAAGTTAGCCTGAGATGTTTTCCATGGTGGAATAGATTGCCAATAACTGCTACCCATGGGTGAAGTGGAATGATGGAAGGTAGCTAAACTTTATCGAGTTCTAAATAAATTTGGGGCATTTAGAATAAAAAATTCTATCATAGTATGCTCACATTATCGCAAAAGCCCCTTTTACACAAGATTATCAATGAATTCTTTCTCACTGAAAATCTTAAATAACCTTTTCCCAACAGGTTTCTCAACTTATTGATCCAGAAAGGATCTTGTGTACACACCACAAATGAACTACCTCCTTATTATAGCAAGTTTGATTCACCTACCCTCGATGTAAGTTAACATGAGTGTGGGGGGTAGACATAAAATGCTGGAGTAACTCAGCGGGACAGGCAGCGTCTCTGGAGAAAAGGAATGGGTGATGTTTCAGTTTCAGACCCTTCTTCAGACTTCTGGACCCGAAATATCACCCATTCCTTCTCTCCAGAGACGCTGCGTGTCCCGCTGAGTTACTCCAGCATTTTGTGTCTACCTTACGTTTAAGATGAGTCTATCTTTAGTCAAGATGAGCACATACCAGATTTCCAGATGTCTAAGTGTGCGTACAAAATATCACCGCACATCGGAGATCTCTGCCTGAACTCCTCTTCCGACATGGAGCAGAGGTCTTTCCCACTGAGATCCTGGAAGGATTTCCCAATCTGTGGCAGTCGGTATTGATGTTCAGTCCATAAGATCCACTTCTGGACATTCCCTATACTCCACTCCATTGGGTCTGAAAAATAACAAATCATCATTGTTAATTGCAGGAACCTTATCAATCCAAGATACTGGCAAGATAAGATGGAGTTAATTTTCTTAATCTGCAGGGAACATAATATCTATATAAAATGCATAACTCAAATTTGTTTCCTGCATTGCTCAGTCAATGAAACAATCAAACAATTTAACTTTATAACATATGTGATACCACAGGTTGCAGAGTACATTCTCACACACTACAAATTGCTAATTTGCCTGGATTTTAACAAGAACCATCTCACTTTTTCTTCTACCTGTTAAATGCAAGGGAGAGTTTCTGTCTTCCCATATCCCTTGTGTTGGGGACCTCTCTAAGGAGTGGATGGAATATTGCTTGGTCTAAAAGCAGGATGCCCACCAATAGTCAGTGGGATGGAGTAGGGAGGGTGCTCCTCCTGTCCATGGCAAGACAGTCAATAAGAAGCAACAGAACCAAGATGGACTCGAGACTAGGAGTTCACATGGATGTTTCTTGAATCCAAGGAAGTTTCCTAAATTGTCAAAAATGACGGGTCAGCATGAACAGCTCTGGCTCAGTTGATCAACTGATGTGTTGGTTGGTTGTTCTCCAGAGTATTAAATGTAACTATTTTAGCTTTTGATAAACTGCAGCACTTAAGTGTCTTTTGGATGATAAGATAAGCCAAAGCCCGATTTGGTCTCTTAGGTGACCACAAGTGGTACTATTTTGAGGAGGATCACAAAAGTGTTCCCTCGTTTCTTGGCCATACTTACCCTTCAATGAACATTATTAAAACAGGTAATTTTCTCATTGCCTGTGGAAACTTGCTGTGTACAAAGTGCCGGCTGTTCCTTTATTGTTTATTAGCACTACATGTGCCTTAGGGTGAGAAAAAGATGAAAGACAACATCTAAATGAATCATTATAAATTGAGTCACCGTATAATGTTGCATAAGCTTGAATAAACCCAAATGCATGATATAACAAGGCAGTTATGGAAATTCTCTTCTGATAAAAGCTCTTTATGTTTCATGTGAAGGCTCACTAGTCTTTTTATATTTTCCCATTACAGTTCGTGACAGGGAGTTATTCACAGTGATTGACTTCAATCCTTTTTTAACTACTTCTTCCTCCCATACTATTAGTTCCATTTTGTCCACAATTCTCTTCCCCTTATATAATCTTTTTCTATAAGATCTCCCTCAGGCCCCAGAAGGCAAGAAAGGATTCCAGGCTCTTACTGGGGTATTAAAGATTTGGTCAGCATTCCACTCATGTTTTTGTGACTGCGTTCCTCACTAGGCTGCTAACGTTCCCTCCTAGACCCATGACATGTGCTGTTTTGATTCAGTTTTGTGTCATAGTCATCCCATTGGTGTAACCTTTGACCTCTTGCTTATTAAGTATCTGTCTATGAAAAATATTCATAGACTCCACTCTTCCTGTCCTTCCCCAACACCATAACAAAGATAATTCAAAAGATTCATGACTGAGCGAAAAGATTTTGCCTCATTTTTCCTCACAAGAGAAATGACCCACAGCAGATGCTCGTCTAAAAGGCCTGTCCCACTATACAAGTTTACCCAAGAGCTCTCCCAAGTTTAAAAAAAAAATCAAACTCATGGTAAGTACGTAGAATGTACGTAGCGGGTACGTCGGAGCTCGGGATGTCTCTTAGCGGCTCGTAACGCTAAAGGCAGGTACTCGGGAAACGCGGTAAGCTCGTGAAGTTTTTTCAACATGTTGAAAAATGTCCACGAGAGCCCCGAGTACCTACGAGCGGCTATTACCATAATTCTCCGAGTTTGAATCAGGGAAACTCAGTAGAACTCTTGAATTACCTCGTACAGTGGGACAGGCCCTTAATAAACCTCTTCAAAACTGTTTCTAGCTCATTACCATCTTTCCTTAAGGAGACCAATGCTATACGAGGCACTGCAATGTGGCTTCACCGACATTCTATATAACTGAAGCAAAATATACTGCTATAAGCAACTCCCCAGCAATAAACGATAATAATCTATTAGTTTTCCTAATTATTTGCGGTACCAGCTTCCTAGCCTTTTTATGAATAGCGCACTAGAGGCCAAGATACCAGGAAGAACTGGCAAACTGGAAGAAATGAAGATGTGGAGCTGAGATCTTAAAGTCCCATCAATGGGAAGCTTGAGTTAAGGGAAGTGATGGCAGAAATACTGTAACAATGAAACATATTTCATGGTTGTGGGAGCGAACAAGAATATGGATTTGAGATGATCATCAGATTGAGCATGATTGTACTAAATGGCAAAGGCAGTTGTAGGAGCCCAATGGTCAATTCCTGCTTCTAATTCATATGCTTGCATGTTCCAAATCAGCTATGGGTCAGTGGGATATGCTTTCGTCTCTGAGTCACACGTTAGGGGTTCAGATCTATTTCCAGAGACTTGATCATAGTATCCAGCTTGAAGCCTCAGTTCATGGGTAATGCTGCACAATCAGGGGTTGTCACGTGGATTACATGTTAAATCAAGGCCCCATTTGTTGTTTCCAATGGATAGCAAAGATACCACCTCACAATTTCCTTAAAACAGAGATAACAAATTCTCATTTATGTAAATATATTGCCACTGCAAAGTTTTTGCTGCACTAGTTGAAGCCCCAATAACTGTGATACTTTGCAGGTTAATGATAAGGCAAGCAGTGGGAAATGGAGGTGGGGGTTACTAGATGAGATTAAAAACTCCCACATTTAATAGCCAGACCAGTTTACCCAGAACAGATTACTCATAAATGAAGAAACAAGGTACTGCACATGCTGGTTTACATAAAAGGGCACAAATTGCTGGAGTAACTCAGTGGGTCAGACAGGAAACATCACCTATCCATGGTCTCCAGAGATGGTGCCTGACCCACTGACTTACTCCAGCAATTTGTGCCCTTCTTCTTTTTGCATATGGCGTGCACAGCCTAACAAAACACAACATCTATTAGTTTGTGCACGTTGGGTTGATTGCATTAGTCGAAACAGGGTGGACCACGTGAAGGTTGCAATCTCCCACCCCCTCTCTGCTCTGGACCAACTGGATAATAGGAACACATACACCAGGCTACATCGACTACAGCTCGACACTATCATTTCTTCCAAAGTTACCACCAAGCCCCAAGACCTGGGCCGCTATACCTCTATTTACATCTGGATCCTTGATTTTCTCATTGGCAGACCCCAAACAGTGTGGATCGATCTCCCCATCTTGATGACCATTGACACAGGCGCAGGTCCAAGCTCCACGTTTAGCACCCTGCTCAACTCACTTTACACCTATGACTGTGAGCCTAACCACAGCTCTAATGCAATCTCTAAATTCGCTGACATCGCTGTTGTGATTGGAAAAAATCAACAGCGGTGATGAGTCAGCACACAGGAGAGCGATAGAACACACAGCAACCTCTTGATCAATGTAAACAAAACCAAATAAATAATTCCCACACTGACATTTCTGTCCTGAGCCTCCTCCATTGTCAGAGAGAGGCCCAGCGCAAATCGGAGGAACAGCACCTCATATTTTGCTTGGGCAGCTTGCACCCCAGCAGTATGAATATTGATTTCTCTAACTTCAAGTAGACCTTGCTTTCCCTCTCTCTAGATCTCCTCCCCCTTCCCCACTCTCCTACCGGTCTTACCATCTCCGACTACATTTTATCTCTGTACCGCCCACTCCCCTGACATCAGTCTGAAGAAGGGTCTCGCCCGAAACATCACACATTCCTTCTCTCCAGAGATGCTGCCTGTCCCGCTGAGTTACTGCAGCAGTTTGTGTCTACCTTCGATTTAAACCAGCATCTGCAATTCTTTCCTACACAAATAAATAATTGCTGACTTCAGAAGGGGAAAGACTGGAGACCATGTGCCATTTTTCATTGGTAGGTTGGTGGATGTAGATGTAATCACAAAGAAGCTGTACCAGCATTTCTCCTATCTTAGAAGTTTACAGATTCACTATGTCTCGGAATTAGGGTTGCCAACTGTCCCGTGTTAGCCGGGACATCCCGTATATTGAGCTAAATTGGTTTGTCCCATACGGGACCGCTCTTGTCCCGTATTTGACTGCTACTACTCGGGTCGAGGGGACTGTCGGGTCGGAGCGCCGCGTCTGGCCCCGCCTCGCCCTTATTTTGACCATTTGTCCCTTATTTGGGAGAGAGAAAGTTGGCAACCTTACTCAGAAAATTCGAATAAACTTTTACAGATGTACTGAGAACGTATCCTGATGGGTTGCATTATGGCTCGGTGTGGCAATTTCAATACACAGGAATGCAAAGTGGCTGCTGAGAGTGATGGTCTCAGCATGGTCCATCCCCAGCAAAGCACTCCCCTCCATCAAAAGCATTTACATGAAGCACTGTGTCAAGGAGGCGTCATCTATCCCTTCTGTATGGCCATGCCCTCTTCTCATTGCTGCCATTTGACATGAGGTAATGAGACCTGAGGCACTACACCACCAGTGTGAGGAACAGCTACTTCCCAACAACTATCAGCTTCTTCAACTAACCTGCAAAACCCTAATTCCACCTTGACAACTGAACAATGTGGCCTTCCTCTTGTGCCTCTAATTAGATTTTGCACCAATGACTTGTATTTTGCATAGTTTTTTTGCTTTTAGAAGTTTGATGTGCAATTCATGTACAAGTTATGTATAATTGTTTTTGTGTGTTTGGGCCTAGGTGCATGTAACACTACTGCAAGCTAGATTTTTTTTCATTTTACCTGTACCTCACCGTACTTGTGCATATAATAATAAACTTGATGACCCCCTTGCCTGCCACAGTATATTTGCAATAGGCTGAAGCTGAGTTTTGATTACTTGTTGATTTAAACCCTTCCCCTTGATTCCCTACTGTATGGATGCTAGTTGCAATTGCTTCCTCATCAACATGTACAAAGCAGAGCAATTCATTCCACCAAGCTGAGACATCCGGCACTGAAGAGGCCACAAAGAACCACACAACATTATCACGACATGACTAATCAAATCTGTCTTTAGCAGTGTATGAATTTAAATGTCAGATAATCCATTGCTGAAAATTAATGCGTTTTTTCTCTTGCTGGCTAATAACTGGACTGTAACGTGCACGGCAATAACAGGTAAAGATATAACAGTAAGAGTGGTCAAATTAGAATGGCCTTTTAGCTGTTATAGTCAATAGTAGCAAGTTGCCATTTGAATGGGGAGGTAATTGTGATATTACCCGTGTGACCATCAAGAGGCCGTGGTCAAAGAGCAGGCACTGCCCTGTGGCACTCCCTCAACTCACAGACTATTGTAAAGCCACTCCACACCAGGAGCATTGGACCAAAGCATTTACTTGATATAATCTGTTGTAGCTCGTACCTGCCCCAAAGCCCCAGCCAGCAAGGTGGCATTTCAAGACCCTATTTGGAGCAAGCCTAGCTCTGCCACTAGCTACCTACAATGCCATCGGTATTCCCCTTAAGACTGATGAGATAACAACCTGTATGACAATACATTTTCTTCAGTAAAGTAGAATCAGTAGACCATAAACTACAACATTTCCAACACACTGTACTTTAAGTTATTGCAAATGTTGTTTTATAGGTCAGCATGACCTTGGTATACACTGTTCTGAGATAGCGCTGGCTGAATAATGTGCTTTGTTTTGATTATTGGCTTTCCGCTGCAAATATCCAGTCAACAAATACTGTTATCTGTATGTATTTCGTTTTTCTTGAATAGTCTTGAAGATATCTGGTAGACTCCATTATTGATTGGGAAGACCGTATTTCAATATTGAGCCATTTTGGGGATCGGCACAGAAATATTGGAACTACATATCAGCAGTATCATTCAACCAAAACAAAAGCGATTGTTTATTTTTTAAACTCTGCAAGATAAATGAGTGCCTTGTTCAGCAGTGCTCGGACATGAATTTGCTCATCGCAATAACAAATACTAACATCACACAATATCTATGTGTAATACAATGATTTCAGCAAGTAGGCAACATTAATTGCAATATTCATTGGATTATATCCTCTGTGAATCACTGACATCAGCTAAAGTCAGCCTCCATTTCTGCAAAGATTAGAAAAGAAACAACTAGTTTTTGGTCATCTGATGCCACCAAATTGTAGAGCCAATATTTCTTCTAATAATTCCCCAAAATTAACCTTCTAACACTGGGGCAATTCAGCCCATTGTCTCTTGGAATCATTGATATTGCCTGCTGCTGTGCCAATTCCTGGGCCTGTCTCAAAGTCCAGAGGTTAATCCAGTAATTTGATGGGGGTTGAGAGGCCGGGAGAGATTCTGTAAGATCATCATTGTACAGAATAATAATAATATAGAATATGGACACTTGATGTTACTGATTGCTGATTGTGGATAGACTTGGCTGAAGCTAAGCAGGGCTACATTCAATAATGGCTCCTCACAGACAGAGTAAGCTCAGTGGATCATAGATGCTGCACTAGAGTAGGAGAGAAGGGGATTCCTCAGGAAATCTGATGCTGCCCCAGACACACACACGTGCCGTGCACAGACGCGCGCACATGCACACACACACACACACATAAACACGCACACACACAGGCATACAAAAACACACACACGTGCGCACGCACACACATGCGCACGATCATTGACGCGCACACATATGCACACCCAAACACACACATAAACATGCACGCACACGCACATACGCGCACACACATAAACACGCGTGCACATACACAGGCATGCATAAACACACATGTGCGCACACACAGACACATGAGCATGAGCATTGACGCACACACACACACACACACACACACACACACACACACACACACACACACACACACACACACACACACACACACACACACATACACACTGAATGGGATCATAGCCAGGAGATAGAGTCATATAGTCATATGACGCTGCACCAGGCCCTTTGGCCCAACTTGTGCATGCCGACCAAGATATTCTATCTATGTTAGTCCTATTTGCCCGTGTTTGGTTCTAAACCTTTCCTATCTGGCTATCTGCCAAAATGTCTTTTAAATGTTACAGATGTGGAGCTACAAGAAGTTCAATGATCTACAGGGTGCTCTAGTTCAGTGAATGCATCTTTTACTACCAATTACCTCAGTGGCTTTGAACCCTACACAACCTCCACCAATTCACTCATAATTCCTACCATTCAGGACTCACACCAAATATTCATTTGCTCCATCTCTCCCTCACACACTTTGCGTGGATGTGGGCCTTACAAACGCATCTCATTACTTGAACAAACTCCCAGCTGTTTAGCCACCACACATATGACAAAATACATTATTCAATTTTAACAATCACGTCCTGGTCTCTGGGAGGACATGTTGTACATAAGTGGGGCCAGCAGAAACTAACTGGAGAGGGACTGACATTACCTTCAATCTCAAAGGAGGAGATAGTTCTCCCATTACTTGTATGGTCATTGAAGAGACGTTCATAATTCCCTGCCTTATGCTCACCCACAACGTGGACATTAGAGAAGTGAATTCTCTTTTATGTTTGCTGTATGGAACAGTTGACACAGAGTGATGTGCGAACTACCAACAATACCGTGCATTACAGGGAAGCTTGCAATTTTCATAAAGCTGTGTACAGGCAGTCCGCAGGACACGGCAGGTCATAGGTGAACACAGGTGAGGGCAGGTTTTGATAGTCAGATGGTTGAAGAAAGACCCGACATGAAAAAAACAGAAGGTGTGAGACAAAAGGATTGAAGTGTTGTCAATTGTGAAGCCAGAGGAGGGAATGTAGTTGGAGGGGAGGGAGAAATAGGTGTAAGCCCATGTGGGGCACGGGGGAGGGGGGTGGGGTGGGGGGAGAAAGGGTGTGTGGGGGAGAAAGGCAGGGGGTAGCAGGTGTGACTTGTTTCTCAAATGTGCATGTGCATATGCAAATTTTAGATGGGAATTTTTAAAGCCCAAACAATGGATGTTCCAGAGTCACAAGTTCACAAGTTATAGGAGTAGAATTCGGCCATTTGACCCATCAAGTCCACTCCGCTATTCAATCATGGCTGATCTCTGTCTCCTAATCTCATTTTCATGCCTTCTCCCCATAACCCTTGACACCCATTCTAATCAAGAATTTGTCTATCTCTGCCTTAAAAACATCCACTGTCAAGGACTCTTCAGACCTGTACCGGCCAAGTCAAAAGAAAATGATGTGGCATTGCTGTTTGTGGGACCTTAGAGATGTGTCAGTTGGCCTGTATTCTAATAGTGCATTCTACATTAGGACACTCTGAGGATGTCCAATTTCTTTCTATGAAAGGAGTCCAACCAAATCAGTGATATATATGATAAGAGGTAGAAAGGTAGGTTAAATATTGTGTATCAACCTATGGGTTAAGATGATATATGTACCACCATACGCTCAGTGCTGCCTTCAGGAAGCACTTGTATCCAGAAGCAGGAACAAAACCTTGTTTGGCAGATTGAGCAGTGGAAGCTGAATCTATGGAATGAACCATAAAATGGAGATGAGAGGGAGGGGCAAAGAGTGAAGATCTTCTCTAACCTACATGTAAATCTGTAAGTGCCCCATTCACTTCCTGTCACTTACTGCCCCTGGTGGTCTGCCTGCCTCTCTGCAACAACGTCTTCTGTGCTCTGGTTTATGGCTCAAGCAAAGCACTAACAATTGTGAACTGAGAACTCAGCGATTGAAACTCATACAGTCATAGAGTTATACCACGTGGAATAGACCCTTTGGCCCAACTCCTCCATACTGACCAAGGTGCCATCCCGAGCCAGCTCCAATTCCCTGCATTTTGATCCTTATCCCTCTAAACCATTCCTATCCATGAACCTGTCCAACTGTGTTTTTAACAATGTAATTATACACACCTCTACCATTTCCTCTGCAATATTGTGACATATACCCCCTACCCTGTGTGCCCCTTTAAATCTTTCCCTTCTCAACTTAAGCCTTGCCTACCCTGGGAAAACATTTGTGACTATTCACCTCATCCATGCCCCTCATGCCATCTTTCAGGTTAACCCTTAGCCTCCTTTGCTGCAGGCAAAGCTGGTTATGCCCAGGATGTTAGCCAAACCCTGTTCACCAGAATTTTGAGCAAACCCACACCTAGAAATTATTGCTTCAACAGCTTAGTGTCTCCAGCCTGTTAGTTGATAGGGTGGCATTTTATTAAGGGTTGGGCTGTATTACTCAACCTTAAAAGGAAATGAACACTGCTTGCCATCTGCTTTCATATTCCAATTATCTGTGACTCCTCACCTAGATATCTCTGCACCAAGGAGCTGGATAAATGGAATCCAGATAAAAGCTGTTCCATCATTTTATGTTGTTTTACTATAGATCAGTAATAATCTGAGGGAAGGAAGGAACAGATTTACCGGCGTGAATTGTTTTTCTGCACTCAGGCACTATGAGTGTGCTCTGCACCATGCAGACATGTATAGTGCCCTGCACTGTAACTATCGCATAGTTCATTTGAAAATGTTTTTGTGTAATTTAAGAGCAAATGTTCTTAATTTACAAAGAAACCATTTGAGCTGAGACATAACTTCTTTTGCCTGCTTTTCCATTCAATAAGAGCATAAATGTACTTTTACCTTAGTTTGTTCCTTGCTTCCCTTGATATCTGAACAAAAAATTAATCTCTATCCTGAGTAAACTCAGAAACTGATCTTCCACATCCTCTCGGGTAGAGAATTCCAAAGATTCACTCAAAGCCCTTTTCCAGTAAAGCCCAACCTACCGTTTAACTTTAAATGACTCCTATCCAAGAACACCCTCTGATCGGCAATACTTCCTTTCTTAAATAATGTTGTTAAGTTTGCGACTATCCAATCTGTGGGAACTGTTTTAGAATCTAGTCATAGTCAATGCCTCTAAAGCCTTTTTGGTACAGTTTATCAAATCCTGAGGATTTATTGCCATGGAGTTCCAATAATTAACTGATATTAGCTTATCCGAATGCTGATTTCTTGAGCTGCCTGTTTACTCTAGATCTGTAGTACTCCATTATTTCCATTAGACTTTCTATTCAATTTTCCATCAAGATAGACACAACATACATATTATCTCTAAACTATGCATTATTCTCACTAGCTTCCCAATCTACCTTAACCAATTCACACCTTATGCCATTGCAGTTTGCTTCAGTCAGATTTAATGCCCTAGTTTCATATTGAACTAAATCACTTTATATGCTTAAACAACATTATGTCATATTATGATAATTCTCCCCTATAGATCTCAAAACTATCAAATTAACCCCATCCAATACTCAGAACCCGATCAAAAATAACTTGTTCCTTTGTCATCCATCATTGGATGATCTAGAAACACATCTCTTATATAATCCATCAATGGATCCTCCACAGAATTGCTGCTAAATTGGTTTCTCAGTGTATATGAAGATTAAAATCACCCATGATTATTGCATTATCATTTTTTAAATTTCCTAACATACTCAGCTCCCCATTGTCATTACCATTGGAGATGATAACGCAGGGCCCCGTCTGATTCCTTGGTTAACCTAAAACACCCCATTGAGCTATTTTTTTAAAAAGGCCCCAGTGCCTTAACCAATATTTACTCCTCAATTAACCATTCTGAAAAACCGATTAAAAACTGATCATTCTCACATTGATGTTTGGGGGTGCTTGCTACGCATAAAATGGATGTGTTGGATGTACAGGTTAACTAGTGACCTACGTTAACACATACTTAATGGTGCTCTGGGACAACCTATAAGTGGTATCATAGGTTCCATATAAATACAAATCTTTCTTAAGGGGCTGTCCCACTGTACGAGCTAATTCAAGAGTTCTCCCGAGTTTTAAAAAAAAATCAAACTCATGGTAAGCACGTAGAATGTACAGAACGGGTACGTCGGAGCTCGGGACGTCTCTTAGCGGCTCGTAACGCTAACGGCAGGTACTCGGGAAACTCGGGAAGACTCGTGAAGATTTTTCAACATGTTGAAAAATGTCCACGAGAGCCCCGAGTACCTACGAGCGGCTATTACCGTAATTCTCCGAGTTCGAATCAGGGGAAACTCGGGAGAGCTCTTGAATTAGCTCGTACAGTGGGACAGCCCCATTACAAGACTGAAGAATTGACTGTGCCATGGTTTCATTTATAAATAAGTTTTGTAAATGATAACTGGGTAACATCTTGCAGATTGCCTGTGCTCTTGCTACTCGGCCAGCCTGCTCATAATGGGCAGTATGTTTACTGCACCGAAGCGTGCAGCATGGATTCAGATTTTAGAGATACAGCTTAGAGACAGGTCCATCGGCCCACCAAGTACAAACCGACCAGCAATCACCCCCATACACTAGCACTATCCCATACTATGGACAATTTACAATTTTTATCAAAGCCAATTTGCCTACAAACCTGTATGTCTTTGGAGTGTTAGCGGAGGAAACCCACGTGGACATAGGGAAAACGTACAAACTCCGTACGGACAACACCCGCAGTGAGGATTGAACCTGGGTCTCTGGAGCTGTAAGGCAGAAACACTACCCCTGCAACACTGTGCTGCCTTTCAGTGATCCTTCTGTTTGGTCAGAGTTTGAGAAACAGCTGCAACTGGCTTCCGTTTGCCTAGAGTTAGTTGATTGCATACATCAACCCAATTCCCTTTAACAGCAGATTGCTATCCAAAAGCCCTTGCTAGAATAGGAATGCACAGCCTCCAGTCATGGGCAAAAGTGACAGTGAGGCACCACAAGGTTCAATGTGGTGAAAGGAACTACAGATGCTGTTTTTTAAAATCAAAGATAGACACAAAGTGCTGGAGTAACTCAGAGGGTCAGGCAGCATCTCCGGAGAAAAAGTCTCGGTGACATTTCAAGTCTGAACCGAGGAAGGATTCCAACCCGAAACATCACCCATCCTTTTTCTCCAGAGATGCTGCATGACCCACTGAGTTACTCCGGCACTTTGCAACTATCTTCACCACAAGGTTCAATATTCTGTCAGTGCCCATTGTTCAGCCTGAATGGCATTTGAGATACTGGAGGCCTGATGTCAATCAACACAATCTCTTGAGAAGAGGCAAAGACCAAAAGCAGAGTGAAAATGAGAAAGAATGATAATGGACTATGTTGGGAACGCAGCGTAATGGGGCGTTGACAAGGCAGATGAATGAAAACCTCACCCACGAGCCCCAGAAAGAAGGCACTAAGTGGGAGAATGTTATTTTTCATGCTGGGACAATGAGTGATCCCCCTCTGGACTTGAATCCAAGGTAAAATCTCAGTTCCTTAAAGATCCGCAGAACCTTTTATTCTAATTCCTGCTCCACTCGGCTTGAGTGACCAAACAAATGCAATGATGGAACTGTTAATTCATCAACATTTGACAAAAGGCAAAAACACAAATTTGGAAGATTTACAAGTGTAACTATTTTGGTGATTGCGGTAAGCATAAATAATATAACTTAGATTGGGAGACAGTTTTCTTTGTACATTTCTCAAATGGAGGGCTTCCATCTGTTTAGTCTTGCTTACAGACCTCAATCTGATTCAGTTTCCCAGATTGTCTGACACAAAGGCAATAAACCCATTCAGGGGGTCACCTGCTCCTCACGTCAAATAGATGAAAATAATGAGATCGCATGGAGTTTTAAAAGAATAAGCCGTTGTGACGAGGGCATGAAAGAGAAAAATGCAGGGCTATGGGATAGAGAAATGAGCAGCAGGTGAAGCAGCCTTGGTCAGCTGTAAGGTTCTATGATGTAGCTTCTCCCAGATGCCTTCTCTATCGCTTCAGATAAGAGGTACGCATAAGGTTCAGGTGCCTCTTTTTTTGCAGTGCTTCATAACCAGATCTTAAAACTCTGCTGTCTATGAACGCTGAACTCATTTGCTTTTATACAATTAAAGTAAGAATGACAAATGCCCCTGATAGAGGTGGGGTGTCAGCTGTGAAGCAGGTACACTGTTATTTATGTGTCTAACTCTGGTCCAGTAACCACTAATCTGCCCACTTGACACGTCCTCTGTACATGGCTGACTTTATAGCATCCTAAATGAACCTGTCCAAAGACTTCATTTTCCAGTCACCAACTGTGTGAATGGCTGCTTGACTTTGTCTGAAACCAGTGGGGTTTTCAAAGCAGTGACCCAAACTAGTTGGGAAGAAGAGAACACAGATTTAACTGGTAATAGAATCTAGCAGAAATGGTTTTTTTGTGAGCTATAATGATCAGTGACGGATGCATAACTTGCATTGGTGACTGAATAAAATTCAACAGTGACTTTAAACAGTGAATTGATTGAATACTGGAAGAGGGTATTTTACAAGACAATGGAGGGAGGACGGAGAGTAGAACTATGGGATTGTTCTTCCAAAGACAAGATATTGACACAAGAACACAGTAGCTTCCTTTTGCGTTACTTAATTTGGATATTCACACGCATTCAGTATCAACCCGTGTAAAGTATTCTGAGACAACCCTGGAACCTGATGTTGAGTTAATCTGTCAATGTTTTTCCTTCTTAAATTGTGTCCATATCATTTCCCTTGAACCTGAATGTTGTAACTTCACTTTAACTGCTCAAATTAGGCTCCTTTTTGCTTGCAGCTGAACACGAGCATTAAGTTTTAGATCTGCTGCTTGAACAATATAAAGTTCAATATATTGTGAGAATGCTCATAATGTCCCACAGTTTGCGATCAATAAGATATATAACTGAGCTTGTTTACAATCGAGGCAATAGAAGACTCATATTGTCATACGGTCATAAGGGATAGGACTAGAATTAGGCCATTTGGCCCCTCAAGTCTACTCTGCCATTCGATCATGACTGATCTATCTCTCCCTCCTAACCCCATTCTCATGCCTTATGCCCATTATCTCTGACACCTGTACTAATCAAGGATCTATCTTTGTGTTTAAGAAGGAACTGCAGATGCTGGAAAATCGAAGGTACATAAAAATGCTGGAGAAACTCAGCGGGTGCAGCAGCATCTATGGAGCAAAGGAAATGGGCAACGTTTCGGGCCGAAACGTTGCCCATTTCCTTCGCTCCATAGATGCTGCTGCACCCGCTGAGTTTCTCCAGCATTTTTGTGTACCAAGGATTTTTGTTTCTCTGCCTTAAAAATATCCACTGATAGATATCCTTGTATCGACAAGGAATGAGGCAAGTCCATTATAACCTGTAGCCATCCCTTTAGCATTCGATATTCATGTAGGACAATGCAGATAGTCACTCGAGTACAGTGCAAACAGAAGTTATCATATTGCACAAAGTAGTTGTTCTGAAACAATCTGCCATATGCTAATATGTCACTTTAATCCTTAGCTAACAACTTTATGACATTGTTGATCAGTCAGCTATGGCACACAGTGTACACACCTATATCACATTACTCTGGATCTACAAGTCTTCATGGCATCAGTTTAATCTAGACCACCATTTTACAACCATTACGCAATCTAGGAAAGTCTGCTGCTTTGTATTTATATTACATACAAACGATGTGTGCCAAGAGTAGTCATTGTGTAAAGAAATGTTAAGAAATACTAAAAGTAAAGGAAGAATACACATTTAAAAGGTGTTACATTGAGCTCTATTGATGGGAGCGAAATGAAACCAGATTTAGCTATTAGAAAAATATTTTACCCAGGCTCAGAAACGTTTTACATGAAAGGGAAAAAAAGCAGCTTTGGTTAGAGAATTCAGCTATTAAAACTAGTCTTTTGAGTTACATTCAGTATTATTTACCTGCGGAAATGTTCAGTAGCTTACAGGCTGTCTCTATCTCCTTGAGAACTTCTCCAACCACCATGGTCTGAACCTGTTCTAGGGACCTTTCTTCTATGTGGACACTGTTCTGATAGTCCAGCTCCGTGGACACACAAAGCTCCTGACTGTCCACAATGGGGCATTGTTCTGGCTCTTTGTGTGGCTCAGTCTTCAAGCTGTGGTCAAGTTCTGGACGCTCGGCTAACCCCTTCGATAGCCATGCACAGTCTTCGGTTAGCAACATATCGAAGTAGGACAAGTAGACAGGCAGCGTCCGATCAGGGTTGGGGGGGTTACTGGATGGTTCCACCACCGTCCACTCAAGGCCTTTCGGGTGGCTGGGTTTCTCCAGGTTAGTCAGTATCGCCTCCTCAAACGCAGTCCGGCTCTGATGCAGCATGGTCAGTCTTCGACCAGCACTGCCCATCACCTTGAGCAAACCCTTCAAATCTACAGCAAAGCCAGAAGAGACAAATGATTAATAGCATAACAACACCATCCATAGACTGATGAATATTGACTGCATCACAGCAATGATGTTTATTGAACCCATTGGGAGGTTTTAAGCTAGAAACAGGGGATTACAGGGTCAGTTGGTCACTTAAATATACCAGTAATATCCTGAATGGGCTTTAATGAGCAATTTACTCATGGGTCAGCTTATATTAATGGGTGATCACGTTAAGTGTGGCTGTTAGACCAAATAAAGGATCCAAACTGCAGTTTCTTTCTTGTGTAGAAGAAAATCTGCTACTTAAATAGACAACATCTGACGTTCCTTTCATGACTTTTAATTAAAAGGACCCATTTTGTTCGCAACAGTTCTTGTGCCATTTTCTGAAGAGGATTTAGTTGTGGACAACACCAAGATGAACAAGAGGATTGATCATTCTTAAGCTTAACACGGCCTTGCCTTAAAAATAGTTTAATGTGATTTTTTTTAAATATTTAATTTTATTATTTTACACCAGCCAATGAGGATTTATGGATATAATTTAGGAATAAGAAAGGGATGGTCAGATTAATGGGGTTATACAATAGGCCTCCCAATAGTCAGTGAGAATTAGAAGAATAAATATGTAGACAGATCACAGAACAGTGTAAAAGCAATGGGTTCGCCATAGTAGGGGATTTTAACTTTCCCTACATTGACTGGGATTGCCTTAGAGCAAGAGAGTTACATGGAGAGGAATTTGTAAATGCATTCAAGAGGGTTTTCTGGAACCATATGTGGCTGTACCTTGTCGTAGGGAATGAGGATGACCAAGTAGTCATAGCGCTGGAGAAACTCAGCGGGTGAGGCAGCATCTGGGGAGCGAAGGAAATAGGCAACGTTTCGGGTCGAGACCCTTCTTCACACTGATATGAGGATAGGGGCAGAAAGAAGAAAAGAAGAGGCGGAGACAGTGGGCTCAGGGAGAGCTGAGAAGGGGAGGAGAAAGCAGGGACTACCTGAAACTAGAGAAGTCAATGTTCATACCGCTGGGGTGTAAACTGCCCAAGCGAAATATGAGGTGCTGCTCCTCCAATTTACGGTGCTCCCTCCGTAACTCCCTGGTCAATTTGTCCCTTCCCACCCAAACCACCCCCTCTCCTGGCACTTTCCCTTGCAACCGCAGGAAATGCTACACTTGTCGCTTTACCTCATTCAAGGACCCATGCAGTCTTTCCAGGTGTGGCAGAGGTTCACCTGCACCTCCTCCAACCTCATCTATTGCATCCGCTGCTCTAGGTGTCAGCTGCTCTACATCAGTGAGACCAAGCGTAGGCTTGGCAATCGCTTCGCCCAACACCTCCGCTCGGTTCGCATTAACCTACCTGATCTCCCGGTGGCTCAGCACTTCAACTCCCCCTCCCATTCCGAATCCGACCTTTCTGCCCTGGGCCTCCTCCATGGCCAGAGTGAGGACCACTGTAAATTGGAGGAGCAGCACCTCATATTTCGCTTGGGCAGTTTACACCCCAGCGGTATGAACATTGACTTCTCTAATTTCAGGTAGTCCCTGCTTTCTCCGCCCCTTCTCAGCTCTCCCTCAGCCCACTGTCTCCGCCTTTTCCTTTCTTCTTCCCGCCCCCCCACCCTCACATCAGAAGAAGGGTCTCGACCTGAAATGTTGCCTATTTCCTTCGCTCCACAGATGCTGCCTCACCCGCTGAGTTTCTCCAGCATTTTTGTCTACCTTTGATTTTCCAGCATCTGCACTTCCTTCTTAAAGAAATAGTCATAGTGTCTCTGGAAGAACTCTTTGGAACCATGGTTTGGTAAGCTTTAAGGTAGCCATGGGAAAGGATATGTCAGATAAAGGAAATATTTATCAAAACATTTATGAAGTTGAGATAGGATTTGAGAAGATTAAGGAAGAAATTGCGAAGGCAAAAGGGTATCATTAAATGGACTTGGCAAGCTCGATCAAGGAGAATACAAAACTCATATAGATAATTAGAGTAAGAATATAAGGGATATGATTATATGTTTGCAGATTACACAAAAATTGGTGCAGTCATAGATTTTGTTTAGAATGTAGGACTATAGTTATAAGAAGAGATTCAATAGGACGTAGTAGTGGAAACTAATGTTATAACAAAGAAAAGATGTTTTGATAAGAAAGGTGTGGAGGAATATAGGTTGAATGTGGGCTAGAGGGCTTTGTGTAGATTGGCATCATTGTTGGCATGGATAATGTGGGCCATTTCTCAGCTGTACGTTTCTACGATTCTGTAAGTCGCTGTGTGAAAGATCTGCCTCGTGCTTCTTCCTTTAACTTTACCCCTCTCACTTGAAGCTATGCCCTCTAGTCTTTGACTATCTATCCTATCTAGGCCTCTCATAGGTTTTATATACTTCTATCAGATTAAAGCAAAAGATGTGGAAGACCCATGAAAAAAAAGACTGGAAATGTCACCTTGGTTTCACTTCCTCTACCTCCTCTACCTCCTCCTCTCACAGAGGTGCAGATTATCCTGAAGCTCTTTCATCCTATATGGACCTGATTACATCTCGTCCGGTTATCTACAGCAGTGAACTTTCAACCACTAGCAAAGAGTCAGGTAGAAGGTATTTGTAGGAAGGAACTGCAGATGCTGGTTTAAATCGAAGATAGCCACAAAATGCTGGAGTAACTCAGCATCAGGCAGCATCTCTGGAGAGAAGGAATGGGTGATGTTTCAGGTCTCGAAGGGTCTGAAGAAGGGTCTCGAACCGAAACGTCACCCATTCCTTCTCTCCAGAGATGCTGCCTGTCCCCGCTGCGTTACTCCAGCATTTTTCGTCTAATCAGGCAGAAGGATTGGATATTATTTGCCTACCCTTAACCCAGAAACACATCCCATTTAGAAGATGCAGCTGGATGAGGAGAACCAACAGCAGAAGTAACAAGAACAAGTTACGTTTATTAAACAACACTAATATTGTAATGTGCCTTGGGCACGTAAACTTGAAACATCCAAACAAATAAATACTCAGAGGAATGTTTAAGAAGAATCTAGACAGGTAGGTTTAGAGGAATATGGGCCAAGGTGGGACTAGTGTAGATGGGATATGTGGTCAGTGAGGACAAGTTAGGCCTAAGAGCCTGTTTCCATGCTGTACGACTCTATGACTCTAAATGAAATATCTGACCAAAAAGACATCAAGAAGAAATGATCATTGGTGATTTGGCCTAAATAAATGTAAAATTACCTGCCACCAATTAAATCCATCTCTTGATATGCACTTGCACTGTAGTCAATGATTTCAAATGTCAGGAAGTGAGTATAATGGCTGATCAGAACCCATGCATTCATTTAGTATTAGCGATATAGAATGAATTTGTCTTCCTACCTCTGTTCAATATAAAATGATGCCTTCAAAGATTTGTTTTCCCTTGCGGTCTCTCTTTAAGAGAGCAAGGTCAGATGAACCTGGCCACTCGGACTGCTGGCAATGTCAGCCTGTAAGTGCTGAAACTTTGCTTACCAGGTCACTCAGTGATCCTTTCATATTAATCTAAAACAATCTGTTACATTGAATTATATCACATTCATCTGGAACAGCATGTCAAATAACATGCATTTCGTTTTAATTTCACATGTGTATGAATTTTTTTTAAGTAGTTAAAAAGATATCTAATTGGAGTATGGGTTATATGCCCACCATGAGATCGAACACATTTCAGTCCATCAGAAAACCCAAATGCATCCACATAAGCTAGGCTTAAGGGAAGGCGTCAGTCACCCCAGCAACATTCTCAGACTGCTGGTTTTCATTTACACTCATTTTCTTAATGCATGGTTGTGTTTGTCTGGACTGTTGTTGGATTGATTGCCCCACAGTGGCAGAAGTTTGCTTTGAACCTGTGCTGGGACATAATATATTAGCACACAGGATTTGCATAGAGTAAATGAAGACAAATTGTTTCCACCAGTGGAAGGACAAAGATTTAAGATAATGTGTAAAAAAAAAGCATATGCAAGACACTGATTTTGTTGAATGTTTAAACACAGCAACATGATCCAGAGATTTCTGCTGAAAGGGAGGTGGTAACAGATTCAAGAGTCAAGAGCAGGGGTGGGGAACCTGCGGCTGCATGCGGCATTCTAGGTCATTAAGTGCGGCCTTTTGAATGAATCCAAACTATATTGTGGTAACTTTTAGGCTAATCCACATCGACTGAAGGGATAAAGGCAAGAATGAGGCAAATAATTAAAAAGGAGCGTGGACTGCAGGAATTATCCTAAAATTAATTGTCTTTTATTACAATGGCTTTTATTTGCTTCATAGGAGATGGCAGCAAGTACCAGTTAGTTCTCTTCACCCTAGCCAAAGCTAACAAAAGCTCCTTGTTGGCAATGACCGTCCATGATTGAATTGTTCCTTCTTGTTGGCTATGACCTTCCATGATTGAATATTCTCTCTCTGGCACATAACGCAAGTTGGAAAATCAAAGTACTGACATTTGGAACTTAAACACAGTTTAAGGGCATTTTGATTGTAAATTAGAAAGTTATTTCAATTATGTTCATTGCAAACTTTAAACCCATGTGTTTACACGGAGAACATGCAAACTCCACACAGACAGCACTCTAGATCAGGGACTCTGGTCCTACAGGGCAGCAGCTCTACCAGCTGTGTCACTGTGCCATCCCATTTCTTCAATGTTGTTCAGACCTATTTGATGCCCCAAAGGAACAAGTAGTTATCAATCTCAGAGATTAAATTCCCAGTAGTATCTCTATCTACAACTTATTAATGGATACCATTTCAGATTTCTTCTTCCCTTAGTGTGAACTAGCTCTTCCTCAAAATGTAACTGATGTGCAATATTTAAACGATGGTGCTTTGAAATAAAAGAGAGCATGCTAAAAATATTCAGCAGGATAAAGTGTTAATGTCAAATACTATGCCTACCCTTCTGCCCCTCCTCTGACTCCAACCCTCACCCTTGTCATATTTTTACCATCCCCCTGACATCCCTCTCTCTGACTTAGAATGGCCTGCCCTCAACAGATTCCTCACCTTTGTACCCCTCCACCCCCATCTCAATGGGCTCCGGGTATGCCATGACGTAGAGCTAAAAAAAAGGAGTCTGAAGAATGGTTCCAACCCGAAACGTCACCTATTCCTTTTGCCCAAAGATGCTGCATGACCCGCTGAATTATTTCGCATTTTGTGTCTATTTTTGGTGTAAAGCAGTTCCTGCCTACACATTAAAGTTTTAACCCTATTCCTTCTTCCATGAATGTTCCCTGACCTCTTGAATAATACATAATTTTCTGTCTTTATTCCAAATTTGTGTCATTCACATTGCTTTGTTTTGTATTATGTACTCTTGTTCCTGATTTCCATCAGGGTAAATTGTTTCTTTGTGCATATCTTATCAAATCATTTTAATACTTAAGTACACTCACTCCTTAAGTTAAGCTCACTCCTCAAGCGTTTAAACTCATGGCAACTCTATGCATTCCGCCTCTTGTATTTACCCTTTTAAGATCCAACCTGGGCAATATCTGCTCCAAGGTCAAAGTGCCATTCTTGAGATATCACCAGAGATCTCGCTGACACTGGACAACTGAAGCATAATGTTGTCCTCCTTGTATTTTGGCTCCTGTCTTTTTGATAGACACAAAATGCTGGAGTAACTCAGCGGGTCAGGCAGCATCTCTGCAGAAAAAGAATAGATGACTTTTAGGTTCAAGACTCTTCGTCAAACTGAGTCAGGGAGGGAGAAACTAGAGGGACGGGAATGTACAGTTTTTATTCGGTACCTTCCCATATCTCGAGTGATTTTTGGTCTGTACCTTCCCATACATCTAGTTTCCCCCTCCCTAACTCTCAGTCCGATGAAGGGTCTCGACCCAAAACGTCACCTATTCCTTTTCCAGAGATGCTGCCGGACCCACTGAGTTACTCCAGCATTGTGTGTCTATCTTCAGCATCTGCAGTTCCTTCTTAGACAGCCTTTTTGATTGCCGATTTATATTCTAGGATGCAGTGTAAAATACCGAAATCAGGAAGACACATAGTCTATACAATTCATTCATATACAGCATCAATCCCACTATGGATGAAGTTAACGCAGACTTCAGATACTTAGTAGATTCAGTACTCACCACCTCCAAATATCGGTGCAGCAAATGATAAATCAAAGGTTGACCTATTTAGCCAACAACAGTAGTAACAAGTCAGACAAACGTATGCTGCCCTGTCAGGGAGCAGCTTGTGTACTCTGTTCACAATGTTTACCAAGATAGAAGGAAGTCACTCGGCCAGAGCAGGCAGTGGAGAGAATAGCCACAATGCCACTTTCAAGAGATATAAAATACATTTGAATGACCTGGCCTCTTCAACAGTGAAGGGATATTTCTAACAGGAGATATTATAAAAGTACAAAAAGTGCAGAAAATGTAAATCTGGAAAATAACTTTAGACCGTGAGAGTGAAATAAAACGGTAAACAGCAGATTTTAAATGAATTTCATGAAATCTGGAAAATAACTTTAGACCATGAGAGTGAAATAAAACGGTAAACAGCAGATTTTAAATGAATTTCATGAAATCCCTTTTCTCAGAGAAAGATAGAGGAGCCCCTTTTCTCCAAAACCTGCTGATATTTTCTGGTTGAACATGTTATCTGGTGTTCAGGAAGGTACACAATAGACTAATAGAAATGTTGACACAAAATTGTATTTAGTGCACTGATATATCAAGGATCTGATGTAGCACAACATCTTATTGATATAGACTTTGATCTGTGAATTACCACCAATTCCAAGCAATTACAAAGCTCCAAACAGCATGTGGTTAATAGTTCTTACACTTCTTTAATTATTACTTAATTACTATGGCTTCCTCTTCCAAGCTCCTAGACAAATAAAAAGAAAATCTCAATTTAAAAGGAAAGGAAATGTTTGTACAAGAATTTCCAGGGTGGATTTTGCTTCACATCTCCAGCTGCTGTTGATTACTTTTCAGGGAACTGACTAAAAATTACGTCAATTATCTTTTTTTTTCACTTGAATCCAGCAGAGATGGCTAAACTGGGTCAATTCTTTAAGGATTATTTTGTCATTACTGAAGATTAATCTTTGATGGCGGAAAGGGCATGACAACGGAGAGCATAAGAATACTTTTGAGAGAGACCTGTCACTCTGAGTTTTGTCTCGCAATGTTGCATCTTCAGGCCATAGTTTTTGTATCACTTAAAGGCTGTTTGTTACTGTGGAGATGCCATTTTCATTATTTGCCTAGGATTGGATTAAGTGATTAGAGGATTGATCCCCTGCAGTTCATACTATTAAATCCTGCAACAGCTTGATGCTCGTCCATTAGTGCAAGGACACCAGCTGTCTATTTCCATTGGTCTAAAGGCATTGCATGGAAACCGAGATCTTGCTTTAGATAACGACCAAAATAATAGACGTTAATTAGGATGGTTCTGTGACGTTGTTTGATGATTCTTCTGTGAAACATTTTAAAACTCAATCTGGAATGTTTATCGTTTAGTCATAATTATAATAGTTCATACCATTACAGATCTTGCACATATAACACCTTTAATTCTGTAAAATATCATGACTGCCTTGCTGCACTGAGAACAAATGATGAAAGAACTAAGGTACACAAAAAGAACTATACTGTTAAAATCTTCCCTCAAACCTAACCATTCACCGAGTTATTGGAATCATTTGTGAAGTCGGGTCTGTGAAATATCACACTCAACCATTGAATAGAACGTAAATCAGGGGCACCAAGAAAAGCCTAGATTCCCATATGATATAAACAGGATGTTATTTTACTCTATGACCTAAAGTTTGCTAATCATGTAGTAGTGAGCCCCACAGTGGTGCAGCGGTATAGCTGCTGCCTCGCAGTGCCAGAGATTCGGGTTCGATTCTAACCTCGAGTTGTCTGTGCGGGGTTTGCATGTTCTCCCTGTGACTGTGTGGGTTTTTTCTAGGTCATCCAATTTCCTCACACTTCCCAATGATGTACGTGTTTGTAGGTTAATTGGCCCCTGTAAATTTCCTATCGTGTGCAGGGAATGGATGAGAAAGTTGGATAACATAGAGTGTAACACAGTGTGACGTTACATAAAGTCAGTGGTCGGCATGGATTTTGTGGGCAGAAGGGCTTGTTTCAATGCTGTATCTCTAAAAACATAAGTCCACTACATTATTCTTCATAAGTTCACACCATGCTAGTATTCTAAATAAAGTAACCTTGTTAAGAGGAGGATTTTTTTTTCACCAAACCTCATAGTTGGCAAAGATAGAAATCAAATGCGGGAGTAACTCGACGGGACAGGCAGCATCTCTGGAGAAAATGGATAGGTGATGTTTTGGTGATGTTTTGGGTCGGGACTTTCATCATTGTTCAGCTTCTGAAGCAGGGCCCATGTAATTCTATTAACCCCCCCAAAAACACAAAAAAATCAGTTGGGTTTTGGTACAAATGTTTGAAAAGGAGGTCACTTAAATATTGCAAATTCACTATGCCAGACATGACCAAATGGTAGCACATTGATGTCTGAGAGAGAAGGCTGTGGGTTGTAGTTTTAATTCACGGTCTTCAGCATTTAGTTCACACCAGCAGCTCAGCACAACACTGGGAGACTGCCGCATTCCCAGTGTAGCTGTCTGCACTGGCACTGATTTTCATCAGGGAACCCTGATTTTCAGATGACACATTCAACAGAAAACCTCTCTTCTGTCAGGTGAGCCAAAATACGTCATGACGTAAGTTTGAAGATGGGCCTTAACAAGGTCTTGGCATTATCATTCCAACAACTTCCAGGGAAAGAAGACCATCTGCTGATTTTCAAATTACGATACGATACGATATGATAGAACTTATACAGTTCCTCACCATTCCTGGACTAGTCCTGTTTACTGTCCAGGTAAACTCCAAAGTACTTGTACTCCTTTGTAAACTGCACATTCACACCCTTGATGGAGACAGGGGACAGGGGTGTTCCTCTCCTCCTACTATGCATGCTGCTATTATGCATATTGACAGCTGTATGTTATTCATTCCGTCAGTGAGTTGACGTGTGCGTATTCAACTAATCAAGCATTTAATTAGCTGCTTTTTGTGGCATTTTGTGCAAGACACCTCCTCAATGCAAATTCTTTATTTCTGTAAGGAAGGTGAATTCACAGCAGAAATCAAGTGCTATCAGAAAATCAGATCCCCGTTCAGCTTTACTGGCCCTTTAATTGTGTCTGAAGTCCACAGGTGCACGAACCCATGAATAACAACATGTCCAAGCCAGACAAGAAGAGTGAACACTTGTGGTCACTTTGCCCTAGATATGCTTACACTTGGTCCAAGAAGAATAAAGCTGCTGGAGCATTAAACAGGTTTAAGTTGTAATTCATTACATATTACACCTCAGTGCAGAAGGTTGTGTAAAGGCTGAAATTCCCACATATTTCAGGAACTGTCAATGTTAAATGTAAACTTTTATTTCTTGCCAGTTCAGTATAAATGTAGCAGGAAAATACAAATTTAATAAGATAGACAAGGCATGGTAAACATACAGTTCATTAAACAAAAATTAAGTCAAGGTAATTTAGCAAGAAAACCTTTACATCTGAAAAAAAGGATTTTAACCTGTCATGTTCGGTGCTGGGCCCATTTCTCTTTGTAGTTTGTGGCAATGATTTGGATGAGAATGTAGAAGGCATGGTTACTAAGTTTGCAAATGACACGAGAGTGGGTGGTAGCGTAGATTGCGAAGATGGTTAACAACAATTACAGATCTTGATCAAGGGTTTCGGAACAATTACAGATCTGAAGAAGGGTTTCGGCCCGAAACGTTACCTATTTCCTTCGCTCCATAGATGCTACTGCACCCGCTGAGTTTCTCCAGCATTTTTGTGTACCACAGATCTTGATCAGTTGGGTTAGTGGGCTGAGGAACGTTTCATTGAGTTTAATGCAGATAAGTGCGAGGTGTTGCATTTTGGGGAGGTCGAACCAGGGCAGGTCCTTCGCAGTGAATGGCAGGGCCCTGGGGAGCGTTGTAGAGCAGAGGGGATCTCGGTTCGCCAAGGCCTACTGGATCTCTCGGTTGCTAAAGTTCCCATTCCCATTGTGACCTTTCAGTCCTCCATTGCAAAAGTGAAGCCACATGCAAAGTGGAAGAACAGCACCTCATATTCCACTTGGGTTGCTTATAACCTAATGGTATGAACAGTGAATTCTCCAATTTTAGGTGACCTCTAACTATCCCCCCCCCTCCCCTATCCACCACATGCTCCTTTCTCTTCCCCCCTCCCCAGGGCCCCACCTGGACCCCACCTATTTCTCCCCTCCTCCCCTGCTACTTTCCTCCCTCTAGCTTCACAAACCGCATCTCTTCAATCTTGTCTCACACTTTCTGCTTTTACAGTAAATCTGGCACTTGTTCCAAATATTTGCCAATCAAACATCTACCTTGCCTGCATCCACCTATTACCTGCCTTTCCCCTCTTCAAGCATTCTTCCCCACCCTCTACAATCAGTCTGAAGAACGGTTTTGACCAAAACGTCACCTATCCATGTCCTCCAGAGATGCTGCCTGACCTGCTGGGTAACTCCAGCACTTTGTGTCCTTCTCCCTCTAAACCTTACCTGGCTATGTACCTGCCTGGCTATGTACCATCTGGCTATGTACATGTACCTTACATGGCTATGTACCTGTCCAAATGTCTTACAGTACCGACCTCAACTACCTCCTCTGACAGCACATTCCATATACTCACCACCCTCTGTGTGAACAAGTTGCCCCTCAGATTCTCATCTGCGACAGAAGGCTATGGAGGCCGAGTCTATGGATATTTTTAAGGCAGAGATAGATAGATTCTTGATTAGTACGGCTGTCAGGAGTTATGGAGAGAAGGTAGGAGAATGTGGTTAGGAGATAGAGATAGATCAGCCATGATTGAATGATGTAGACTGGATGGGCCAAATGGCCTAATTCTGCTTCTATCACTTATGACCGTATGACCAGATTCCTGTTAAATCTATCCCCTCTAACTTTAAACCTATGTCCTCTGGTTCTTGATTCCCTCACTCTGGATAAAAGACATTATGCATCTACTCTATCTATTCCCCCCTCATACATCCCTCATCCTCCTGCACTCCAAGGAATAATGTCCTAGCCTGCGCAACCTCTCCCTTACTCTGAAGATAGACACAAAAAGCTGGAGTAACTCAGTGGGACAGGCAGCATCTCTGGAGAGAAGGAATGGGTGACTTTTTTTGGTCGAGATCCTTCTTCAGACTGGTTAGGGATAAGGGAAATGAAAGGAATAGATGATGATGTGGAGAGATAAAGAACAATGAATAAAAGAGATGCACAAAAGTAACGATGATAAAGGAAACAGGCCATTGTTAGCTGTATATAGGGTGAAAACAAGAAGCTAGTACGACGGGCTCCTCACTCAAACCTCTCTCCTTTTGATTAACCGATAATATCTCACATTCTGATGCCGAGATAATTATTATCCTGTGATTTCAGTTGTATTTATATGTGGGAAAGTATACAGTAACTTAACACAATTAATTGAGAATCTCTTAGAGAAGAATGAGGAAGTCCCTGAAGCATTAGTAGACAGAAATAGCAGTGATGCCATATCTGTGGTTTTATTTTCAATCATCTTCATCTTTCAGCCTGGGGCAATGATCTTCTGGCAGCTAGGCATTATTCTGAATGTAAAAGGTCGATTTTATTGCACAACTAGTACCCATGCAAAGTAGTTTTTGATTTAGAATCTAGACTCTAGTGCAGGTACGGGCCGGCCCATTGAGTCCATGTCGACCAGTGATCACCCTGTGCAGTAGCACTATCGTACACATTAGGAAAGTTTGTAATTTTCACTGAATGCAATTAACCTACAAAGAGTGTGGAAGAACCCAGAGAAAACCTAACCGCTCACGGGGAGAATGTACAAACGCCGTACAGACAGCTCCCTTAGTCGGGATCGAACCCAGGTCTTTGGCGCTGTAAGGCAGCAACTCTACCGCTGCGTCACCATGCCGCCCATTTGCATCAACAGGAACAACAGAAAATATAATGTGAGATTGGGTGCTGTATGAAATTAGGCAAGTGACATGATGGCCTGTCTCTCAGTGATACTGTGGCAGGAATTAAGATCAAAACAGTCACCTAATTGCAACGTCTCAGAGTGAGATTTGGATTGGTTTGGACTCTGGGTGCCATCTGAGTGCCATATGGTGAGTAAACACATTGGTGGGCGAGTCACACAGACATATAACATCAAAATTGACTGGATGCCAATGCTATCATATTTGACCTCAGTGCACCAGCCAGCAACAGTTTGTATGGCTGGAAACAGATCAGGTCGCAGGAAGATCCTTGTTAAAAATATAATTCACTGACTTTTAACTAAGTTGCTGGCTGATACCTTCCAGCTGCTGCTGCCAATCTGCGAGTGATTGTTTTGTTGATTCAGGTTACAGAAGGATTTTCTGTTGATCAATAAATGATTCTGGAACTCTGAAATTAGAACAGAAAATGCTGGAAACACTCAGCAGGTCAGGCGGCATCTATGGAAAGAGAAGAAGAGTTAATGAGTTCAGGCAGGTGAATGAATGGTGTGGGTGGAGGAAGCACAAATAAGTGCAGATGGTGGAATCTTGATCAGGTGCAAAGTGCTGGAAGAACTGGGTGAGGCAGTATCTGTGGAGGGAAAGGGCAGGAGATGTTTCAGCTCAGGGCCCTTCTTCAGACCGAAGAAGGTGGATGAAAATTACAGTGTAGGACGGAACTGCAGATGCTGGTTTTACACTGAAGTGGAAGAAAATTAGTTGGGCTACTTTTGAATGAAGGAGTAGAGATCCTTCAGATGATCATGGTATTAAATAAAGATGTCGAGGGATTGTACATTCATTGTATAGATAAGCTGGTTAGAGTTGGGAAACTGGAAGCTGGCAAAGTGGTGAAGGGTAAAGAGGTATCACAGGAATAAATGTGGAAGAGACTGGATCAGGGAGAAATGATGGAACAAGAACTGGCTGAAGCATTAGGTCTACCTGGATAGTCTTTCTTCTGGATCCTTGACAGTTAGAAGCAGTCTGTTTGGGGCTGAGAGACTATCATCATCGCAACCATGGAGAGAAGATCTCCCAAAAAATTAAGATCAGCAGTGATCTAGGAGACTGTCATCTCCGATCACATATAAGCACCACTTCACAGCTCATCATCCACAGTTGCATGAAGTTACTGAAGCTCCTTCTCAAAGTGGTAACTACAGCATATTCCCACTTTCCAGACAGCAACAGACTGAGGGAGTATTCAGCCGTGAGAAGATCATGGTCATTCGATGACTTTAAGGACCATTGACACACAACTCCAATGACCCAGATTCAATCCTGACCTCCGCTGGCGTCTGCACACAGTTTACACCTTCTCCCCATCACCACATGTATTTCCTCTTGCATCCCAAAGGAACATTAGTTGACTAATTGGCAATGTAATTACCCTTTAGATAGACACAGCATGCTGGAGTAACTCAGCGGGACAGGCAGCATCTCAGGAGAGAAGGAACGGGTGATGTTTCAAATCGAGACCCTTCTTCAGTCTGAAGCTGGAAAACAACCCAAACCATCGCCCATTCCTTCTCTAAAGAGATGCTGCCTGTCCCGCTGAGTTATTCCAGCATGCTGTGTCTACCTTCTGTGTAAACCAGCATCCGCAGTTCCTTCCTACATAATTACCCTTTAGTGTAGATAACGAAAAGGAGTTGATGGATGTGTGAGAGAGACTAAACAACCGAGCACGAGGGAGATTAGAGGGGGGATGGGACCAACAGCAACACGATGGCGTTCAATGTGCAAGCACAGCACATGTGGGCAGCAGGAATATGAGGAAACCCAGGGTGCCAGGTAAAAACAACAGACTAATGAAATTAGCTAATGAAAAACATTTATGCTGCACCATTCTGAGGCATCCCATCAGCACTAAGACTAGTGAATAAAGATACCTGAATAGTACATAACAGCATCATCATCATCATAGAAATGTAGAATATAATGGCACAGATGAAGATTATTATATCTTTAGTGTCTGGACTACATAAAGGGGTAACAGTCTAATCCCAGCTCTTGGTCTGTCACAATTATAAAGGGTGTCATAGTTAACTTCAATAAGAGTTGCTTTGTTACCATACTAGTGGTGCAAATCCTTTGGGAAGTATTCGGACAAGGAGCTCCAGAGAGATGAATTTGGGGATTGGTGGGTTGCAGCATGTTTAAGGCATAAAACATTGTTTAAGAGGTAATACGTGTTGGAGATGGAGCATCCTATGCTATTTCTAAACTGGTCAAAGTCATTTATAAATCTCCTTTCACAAGGTCTTCAAATATCTTTCCATTATTGGCTTTATTTGTTGCTAGGCAGTTGCTAACTTGCCCCTCTGCTGAGTATCCCACCAGTGAATAGCATGCTTGGTGCTAGGTGAATAAATACTACAAGCCAGATAAAATGAGCAGCTTCTGGCAACGTTACAATGAGGAATGTGTGCTAATCGTACATTACAATCTCTCCACCTCCATTTTAGAGCTATCAAATTTAACAGCATTTAACCTGTCAGACGGTAGTGAAGAATCAACAGTCTTGCTTGTTATCAGTACTCAAGTATTTTTTTTTTTTTTTTTTTATTTTTTTTTTTTTATTTTTTATTTTTTAGAAGTACGGTAGATTACAGTAATGTACAACACGTATATATTAATACATTTTTTGTACCGCTTCACTTTTTTAAACTTTAAGAAAGAAAAAGAAAGAAGTAAGAAAAGTGAAGAAAGTGCGCAAAGGTTGTGAAGTGCAAAAGAGTGTTGGGAAAAGAAAGCCCCTTAGAAAAGAGGTTAGAGAAGGAAGTAAAGTTAGAAAATAGACCCTAGAAAAAAAAAGAGAAAGAAAGAAGGAACAATCGCTCTATTATGACTCTTATACCATACTTCATAGAGAAGGAACTACCAACCAAGTCTATTTTTATTTTACCTCCCATTACCAGGTCCAGATACCTTTTATTTATTTATTTGTTTTTCTAAATTACTATTGCACCTCATGCTTGTAATAGGTCCAAAAACGTAGACCACGTCTTTTGAAATTGATCTGCTTTGCCTACTAGGAGGAATCTCATCTCTTCCAGATGTAATGTTTCCAACATATTTGATGTCCACATTTTTATTGTTGGTGTGGGCGCATTTTTCCAGAATTTAAGTATAAGCTTTTTTCCCATTATTAGCCCATAATTGAGTAAATTCTTCTGATACACGTTTAATTCAGGAATACCTTCCGATATTCCAAAAATAATCCATTCTGGTTTTGGTACCAGTTTTATTTTGATTAATTTTGAAAAAATATCAAATATTTCAAACCAGAATTTTTGGATTTTTGTACAAAAAACAAAAGAATGTGCTATGGTAGCTTCTTGACATATACATTTATCACAGATTGGTGAGACGTTAGGAAAGATTTTATTTAGTTTGGTTTTTGAATAATATAATCTATGTAATGTTTTAAATTGGATAAGCGTATGTCGTACGTTGATCGAGCATTTATGCACCTGTAATAAATGATTATCCCAACTCTCTTTAGTACTCAAGTATTTAATGAGATTCCTACTTTTGTCTTTATTGACCTTTTGAAGTGAAAGGTGCAGCGTTTGTTGAAGAGGAAGTGTGAGGACAGGCTCTGTACCTCACCAGGTGACATTCCAGTTTGAGAATAATTTATGAGTCAAGAGATTGAGGTTAATGATAAGGAGTTTGTCTTGACCTAAAAAGCATGCTAGATGCAAAAATTATTCTAGTTCCTGATATAGATGAATTGCTTAATTCTGCAGGGTAGATTCTGCTGTGAGTAGCATTAATAAGCAACAGTGACTTTAGTTTTAACATAAACATGAAATCAGCTCACTAAAAATGATGTTTGTTTCAAAGTGATGCAGACTCAGCATTATAACTATGTTATAAAGTGTTAAATATAAATTTGCATCAATCCTACATTAATCCCATTCTTCCCAAATTCTTGGATCAAACTTAAATCATACATCTGCGACCACCTCATTCAGGTGATTGTGCTGCATCATGCCAATTGTTGACTAACTGCTGATTAAAAATACTTAATATTGTGTCGATTGCTATAATGTAAAAATAAGTTGGTTACTTTACAGGTCAACAAATCGTTAAAATTCATAACCAATTTTTTTTAAATTGATACAAATCAAAGATTAATGTATGGGGTGTGTAGGAAAGAACTGCAGATGCTGGTTTAAATTGAAGATAGACACAAAATGCTGGAGTAACTCAGCGGGACAGGCAGCATCTCTGACGAGAAGGAATGGGTGACGTTTCGGGTCAAGACCCTCGTCTGAAGAAGGGTTTTGACCCGAAACGTCACCCATTCCTTCTCTCCAGCATTTTGTGTCTATCAAAGATTAATATATACCTGGCTTACTGGGTTTGACATCATGACTACTTTTTAAATGGTAAAATGTTGAATGAGTATTATGAGTCAGATCCTTTAATGTCACATGCTGCTGAAGAGTGGAGCCAGCTGGTGTTGATGTTGAGCTTTGTGTGTTGAGTGTTGGTGTTGATGTCAAGCTTTGAGGATGGGGTGAGGATGTTGGAACGAGGTCAGCATGGAGATTTTCAGATAAATGCTGCGGGGGGGATTATGTGATGTTCTGCTTTTTGATGACACCTCCATTAGGTATTAAACCAACAAATGTCAAAGGAAGGAATGACTGACTAATCTGCCCTTTAAAATCCCTCTCGGTAATTCTGGCATTCCAATGTCTTAGGTTTTTCAATATTAATTATGCCTTGCTTTCAAGATTTTTGAAGCCCTGTGGTACTAGCTGAGGATACACCCAGTCATTCAATCCTTTTGTTTTATTTCAGCTGATCCTTGCTGATTCATGTGTGGAAGGGTATGGCAGAGTAGAACTGGTCAGATGAAGGGAAATATTATCAGAGTATCTGGGGAAATACTTGATTGTGGGATATTACAGACAAAATAGGGCTGGAAAGAAGAATGTCTCTTTCGCCTGCTCTGGTATATTGTTGATCTCATTCATTAACGCCACATCTCTGCAAAATCCTCACATTTTCATTGAAAAGACAAGGAAGCCAATGTCATTCCCCCCTCCCCAGTCTAACACCCCCAATGTTGAGATCTTTATAACACAAGTTGTCTTTAATGGCAAGACTTTTGCACAGAAAATGGTAGGGCTTTGGAGAGTGTTGTAGACAGAAGAAGATATTTCCAGATAAACAGAAGAGGTGATTCAAGGATCTTGTAAGAGCTTCTTTGGAAAATGTAACTTCACCACCCACCGTGGCCCATGTCTCATCAAATACAGAGAGGACGTTGAGAAGCTTGAGTCCATTCATAGAATACAAACAAAGGCCCAGAATACTTGATATAAGATTTGCAATATCTTCCAATCTACTTGTCCTCTTTCACCTCCGACACTCCCTCTTCTCCCCTCTCCCATCAAGCGGTACCGAAGTGTGAAAACACACACCTCCAGATTCAGGGACAGTTTCTTCCCAGTTGTTATCAGGCAACTCAGCCATCCTACCACAACTAGAGAGCGGTCATGACATACCATTACCTCATTGGAGACACTCAGACTATCTAAATTTGGATTTTTCTGGACTTTATCTTGCACTAAACATTATTCCCTTTATCTTGTAACTGTACAATGTGGACAACATGATTGTAATCATGCATTGTCTTTCCATTAACTGTATAGCTGGCAACAAAAACAACTTTTCACTGTACCTCGGTACACGTAGCAATAAACTAATCTAAAAAGCAAAACTAAAAAAAGTTAAACTAAACTAGAGTACCACATTCCTCACTAGTGGCCGAGTCTGCTGCCCCAACAGTGGCTTCATCATCCATCTGAGAACCCACAAAACCGGAGTGACGTAAACCTTCCATGATACCAAGGGACCGTCTAATAAAAAGACTGGGTCATCACATTAATCAGCAAACAATAAGGGCTGGATCTGTGGTCCACCAAACTGTGTGAATGGAATCAGATAGGAAAGGGTGTCAAAGACAAATGTTAACCAGTCAACTCCAAGCACAGACAAATTGTGCTGTTCATTAAATGAAACTTGACTTTTATAGAGAATAAAGTTACAGGAATGTCAGCCTCTTGACACTTAGCCAGAAAAGTGTAAGTACCATAATGTTATCACTATATGAAGAGGATGTTCTGTCCCAGAGTAATGTTCCAGGATCAGATAGGCGCCTGTTCATTAAAGTAAGAAAGACTTGCATTTGCACAGCACCCTTCAGGATCACAGGATGTTCTAACGTGCCTTACAGCCAAGAAAGTACTTTTTCAATTGCATTCACTGCTGTAATGCAAGTAATACTCAACCAATTTGCATGCAGTGAGGCTCCATAAATGGTAATATGATAATAATTAGTTTATTGGTAAGATGTTCTGAAAATGTAAATAGGTAAATGTTTGTTGATGTTGATGCTTAGATTTAAAACTGCATTCCTGATCTCCAGCCCTCCCACACAATAAAATACAAACCAGTGTAGCACATATTTCAAGAAAGAGATTTAAAATATCTAATTTCATCTCTGGTATCCAGAATATTTCACAATTTAGGAGGTAGCATCTTTTGCAGACTTGTACTGGTAACACCAAGATGGTTGGCAGTGCCACAGGCAATTATCAAAGCTATTCTCTACTCCTGCTCCAGGTAAAGTCTCCCATCAGCTCGTTAAAGTGACCTAATTATCCCAAGTGGAGCAGACGAAATGTGTAAGAAGGAACTGCAGATACTGGTTTAAACCGAAGATAGACACAAAAAGCTGGAGTACCTCAGCGGGACAGGCAGGAAAGGTAACGTTTCAGGTAGAGACCCTTCAGAAGAAGAAAGGTCTCGTCCCGAAACGTCACCCTTTCCTTCTCTCCAGAGATGCTGCCTGTCCCACTGAGTCACTCCAGCTTTTGTGTCTATCTTAATTATCCCAAGATCTTTGATCCCTGGTGTCTCCTGCCGCCTGACATCGACCTGCCACAAAATAGCGATCCCAGTATCAGAGGTTCTGTAGGAATACCCGTTCTGCATATCATCCAAAGATGTATTCAGGGATAGAACATGTTAGAAGGAACCAGCAGATGCTGGTTTAAACTGAAGATAGACACAAAAAGCTGGAGTAACTCAACGGGTCAGGCAGCATCTCTGGAGAGAAGGAATGGGTGACGTTTCGGGACTGAGTCTGAAGACGTCACCTATTCCTTTTCTCCAGAGTTACTCCAGCTTTTTGTGTCAATATTTAGGGATAGATTTTTCCATTCCTTGACTACACTCAAAAGAAAGAACAAATTTGATATTTAAGATTAATAATGTAAAATTGTAGGAAAATGAAGTGGAATAGACTATAAATCTCTCAAGCCTGCTCTGTTATTCAATATAATCATGGCCTATCCAATGCCAGCCACATCCTTTCTTGCTAAATATCATTTTTTTCTGCTTTCTGGTATTCAAAAATCGATTGATCTCAGCCTTGAATCAGCAAATAGACACTGATATCCCACTGATGTAGAGAATTCCATAGATTTACAATCCTCTAACTAAGGACATGTTATCCCACTCTTATCTCACTCTTAAATGACCAACAATTCTTGGGGAAATTGCATTGTCTACCCTGATAAGTATACCCTGCCAGAATTTTGTACGTTTCATTGCTTTTAGGGCAATCTCACTTAATTATTCTTTATAGGGCAATCCTCGATGGCCAGAGATCAGCCCAGTGAATCTTCTCATCACTCATTCAAAGGCATGTATATCCTTCTTTATACATAGATACCCAAAGAGCATGCAACATATTGAGGTGCTACCAAAGTTTGCGCAATCTCAGCATGACTTCCTACTCTTGTACCCCAAATTCCTTGCAATGAAAGTCAATGAACTGTCTGCCTTCCAAGTTGCTTACTGTTTTTACATGTTTCTACTTCTTACTTATATGAACATTTCTCAAAGTAACAACGTTTGCCTGTATCTCACATTTAATAACAACGCATCATTTTGCTCAGCACAACCACAACATTACACTCCTTCTGCCACCTTCTTGCCCACCTAGCTAACTGCACGCCCCATGGCAGACAATTGTTGCCCTCGTCGTGGGTTCCGTCAGTAAACTTGGACATATACAGAGTGTAATCATCTGTCAATGCTATAGTCCCTTATGACATGACAATGGCGAAGGACTCCCAGCGTCAAAATGCCCCTTTTATTTCCTTTGAGCAATTTGTTATTCATACTAATATATTATCAAATGCACCTTTCAATTCATCACAACCAAAAACCCAGAACATTTTACAACCAAAGATGGCACTTTTAAGATGGAAGCTCACAGCATAGAAAAAGCAACTGCTAATTTAAACACAACTAATACTGCAAGCAACGATGTGTTAAGTGGTCAAAATGTCTGTGAGCCATGTTTTCGATTACCTTGTTACTGGGGAGAAGTAGCCCTGCTCCGTGTTCAGGCATTGCTGTGGAACTTTTGCATTCAGACAAGAACACAAACAAGAACTCAGCTTAGCATTTTGATTTAAACTAAGCACACCTTTGGCACCATGCCCTCAATACTGCACTGGAATGGCTACCCACACTTTGTGCTTGAATTTCTAGAATAGGTTTATGAACCCCAATCCTTTGATTCAGGGAGCACTATGGCTGAGCCAACAAGACACCTGGTTGAACGAGCTGCCAACGCTTCTATTGCCATTTGATTACTAAGCACTGCTACATGAAGTAACTAGGGATTCCTGGTGTGGACCAGATTCTCCTACGGACCTGTTGAGAGGTGATTCTCAAGGCATGGAAACTGGTCCACATTGGCACAGTGGCACAGTAGTAGAGATGCTGCCTTACAGCGCCAGAGACCTGGGTTTGATCTTGACTGTGGGTGCTGTCTATACGTAGTATGAACATTCTCCCTGTGATCACATGAGCTTTCTCCTGGTGCACCAGTTTCCTCCCACACTCCATAGACATACACATTTGTAGGTTAATTGGCTTTGGCAAAATTTGTAAATTGCCACTAGTGTGTAGGATAGTGCTAGTATACAGGGTGATCGCTGGTCGGCATGGACTCAGTAGGCCGAAGGGCCTGTATCAGGGCTGCATCTCTGAAGTCTAGTCTAAAAGTCTAAAGTTGGTGCGTGTGTTATACAGTGGGGGCAGGATGCTGGTGGACTTCTGATTTATCAGTGTAAAGTGTAAAGACTTTCTACTTGAATGCCACATGAAGCTCAATGGAGATGTGAAACTCAGCCATGTTGCATGCAAACTCCAGCTTGAAGTGAGCTGGATTCTGAAGTGGATGCAAGAGAGGTTGAAGAGTTTTCGAGTTGGTCTTCATGAAGCAGACATCAGTGAATCAAGTTCACCGTTGTCTTCAGTGCTCCAGTAATGCTGTCTGAGGAAGAGGCGGATTCAAATTTAAGATGCCAAACCATTGAATCTTAATAACTTAACCTCCATTGTTTTCCGAGGTAGAGAAATCCATTCACTATCCAAATCCATCCAACTATTTTCACCATGTACTTCCTGCCAAGTCCTTCAGAAGCTTGCATGTTTCAAGCTAACGCACAGAGTCTCTTGCCCAGAGTAGGTGAATCGAGGACCAGAGGACATAGGTTTAAGGTGAAGGGGAAAAGATCTAATAGGAATTTGAGGGGTAATTCTTTTCACACAAAAGGGTGGTGAATGTATGGAATAAGCTTTCAGAGGAGGTAGTTGAGGCTGGGACTATCCCAACATTTAAGAAGCAGTTAGACAGGTACATGGATAGGATAGGTTTGGAGGGATATGGACCAAACGCGGGCAGGTGGGACTAGTGTAGCTGGGACATGTTGGCCGGTGTGGGCAAGTTGGGCCGAAGGGCCTGTTTCCACACTGTTTCACTCTATGACTCTATGAATAAGATCACCTCTCCACTACTCATCCTTAAACTCTGGAGCATATGGGTATAATTTACTCAATCTTTGCTCAAAAGATAGCCCTTCATTCCAGTAACCCAAATGATGAATCTTCTCTGCAATGCCTCCAAGTAAACTATGTCCCTCTTTACATAAAGAGACACAAAGCTTCATCACTTTCCCAGGACTTCCCTATTTTATATTTCATCATTTATTCAATAGGAGGCTCACAGCCTCACATCAATCACATTATACATCTGCCATGATTTTGTTCACACTCTTGTCTAGAACGCTCCCTTTATATTATTAGCAATTGCATACAATAGATGGAAACCCTTTTTCACAGCACCCACTGGATACACACTTTCTACCTAAAAATGACCGGTTCTTTCCTACTCTTATTCCTAATGTTTTATGTGGAGAACTCAAGCAATTATAATACAGAAACAATTTCCCCAACATTGAAGCAGACTGATTGTGCTTTAAAAGTAAGCAATGGGTTAGATGTCTGTATTAAATTGATTGAGCTGCACATTAAGGCACTTACAGCTTTCTTTATTTTCAAAAACTGAAAAGTTATTGCAAATTTAGTAATTTAAGTGGCAATTTTTTAATAAATTAGTTATCCTCAAGCACAAACCTAGCCAGGAAGATTATGACGGAGATCTGGAGTGGAGGTGCAATAAAATGCAAGAAAAACAACCTGGATGTTCTGTAAAAAGCACCGGGTAAAATAGCATAAATTAAGCTGGGTTTATTAAACTGGTGTAGGAAGGAACTGCAGATGCCTGTTTAAACTGAAGATAGACACAAAATGCTGGACTAATTCAGCGGGACGGGCAGCATCTGGATGGAAGGAATGGGTGACGTTTCGGGTTGAACCCTTCATCAGACTAATGGCACAGTCAACAATGGTGGAGTGATCAAAATCAGGAATGCACAAGGGACTAAAATGAAAGGAGATGAGTACAGAGATTTGTTAAAAAAAAAAAAGAGATTTGGGGTAGGGGTTGAAAAGCTTGGAACTAAATATCTGAATCGGTTAAGAACAAAAATATTTGAACTGAGGTATTTTAACTTGGTACGTGTATGTTTATATAAAGGGACAATTGGAAGGCAATGTGAACAAAACTGACAGGGATGATATTAAAATATCACAGATGGCTAGATCACATCAGCCTGTCTATCTTCAGCGTGAAAATACTATGGACTTTGTAGAAGGTTGCACTATGTACTTTGGCTTGCACTATTACGGTCTGTAGCTAATATAACTGATAATTTATTGTACATTTATTTAGCGTCATAAAGTTATACAGCATGGAAACAGGCCCTTCAGCCCAACTTGCCCATGCTGACCAAGAAGTCCCATTTACAGTGGTTCCACCTATTGGCCCATATCCCTCTACACCTTTTCTATCCAAATGTCTTTTAAATGTTGTTATTGTATCTGCCTCAACTACATCCTCTGGTAGCTCTTTCCATAGACCCACCACCCTCTGTGTGAAAAAGTTGCCCCTCAGGTTCCTATTAAATCTTTCTCCTCTCGCTTTAAACCAATGTCCCCAGATTCCTGATTCCCCTCCTCTGGGTAAAAGACGCTATACAGTTCCTTATTTATTTCCCTCATGATCTCATACACCTCCACACGATCACCCCTCATCCTCAGCGCTCCAAGGAATAGACTCTTGCCTCTACCAACCTCTCCCTATAGCTCAGGTCCACGAGTCCATGTTGTGTTATTGGGTTTAATGTCTTGTAAAACAGCAGCAACCAAGAATGCAAGTGATCATTAAACACTCTTGACTCTTGGCAATCAGAAGAGGATTCCTAGTCTGGTGTTTATACAACCAACAACCAAGGAAATGCTATTAAAGTATATCCACTGTTACAATGTAAAGCATGACAGTCAGTTTGCAAATAGCGAATGGCCACAAATAAAATAATAATTAGATAGTCTGGTTCATGATGGTTATGGATATAAAATGACTGGGACACTGCATACAAGTTCCTCTGCCCTGCACCGTGAGATTCTTCATGCACATTTTAGTTTCTGTACAATTTAGACAGCAGCTCCAACAGTGAAACTCATCTTCACCATTCCACCAGAATCTCCACCTGGACTTGGTCTCAAGTCTCTGGAGTGGGTCTTGAGTCAACAGTCATCTGCTCTAGCTCCAAAATTATTGGATTATAACCGTCACAAATATGTATTCAAGGTCTCTGTTTCGCACACTACTTTTAAATCCACAGTAACTTTGTCACCCACACACCCAAACTCATGGTAAACTCATACTGTCACCTGCCATGCTGTCCTCATCACATTGACCCCATCACATTGACCCCATCACACTGACCCCATCACACTGTCCCCGTCACACTGACCCCATCACATTGACCCCATCACACTGACCCCATCACACTGTCCCCGTCACACTGACCCCATCACATTTACCCCATCACATTGACCCCATCACACTGACCCCATCACACTGTCCCCGTCACACTGACCCCATCACATTGACCCCATCACATTGACCCCATCACACTGACCCCATCACACTGTCCCCGTCACACTGACCTCATCACATTGACCCCATCACATTGACCCCATCACACTGACCCCATCACACTGTCCCCGTCACACTGACCCCATCACATTGACCCCATCACATTGACCCCATCACACTGACCCCATCACACTGTCCCCGTCACACTGACCCCATCACATTGACCCCATCACATTGACCCCGTCACACTGACCCCGTCACACTGTCACCTGTCATGCTGTCCCCCGTCATACTGACCCCATCACACTGACCCCGTCACACTGACCCCATCACACTGACCCCGTCACACTGACCCCATCACACTGACCCCGTCACACTGACCCCGTCACACTGACCCCGTCACACTGACCCCGTCACACTGACCCCGTCACACTGTCCCCGTCACACTGTCCCCGTCACACTGTCCCCGTCACACTGACCCCGTCACACTGACCCCGTCACACTGACCCCGTCACACTGACCCGTCACACTGACCCCGTCACACTGACCCCGTCACACTGACCCCGTCACACTGTCCCCCGTCACACTGACCCCGTCACACTGACCCCGTCACACTGAACCCTGTCACAATGTCCCTAAAACCACAGGGCCTCTCTCTATCACGCTTCCCCTAAAGTCATGGGTTACTTCAAAATTCTCAAGCTTACTAAATCTATTATTCATTCTCTTTTTCTAGGTTGTCATGAATGCCAATGCATATTTACAAAAATATTAGCCCGCAGCTTGTGAAAGCATGAGAAAAACAATAGAGAAGAATAATGTCTCCTTAAGAATATTCAGTGGGTAAAATAAATAGTCATCAGCCAGTACATTAGTCATATACATACAATGCATACAAGTGAAGCTGATAACTATTGAATATAACTATTTCCCTATTACACAAGAGCATGGCAAATAGAGTAAAGTTTCAAAGCACATAGCTCTCCCTAGTAAAATGACTGCGCTCTTATATTGTAATAAAATAATCTGAATACAATTGCGATTGTCTGTTTAAAATGTATGATGAATTTTCTGTGAGAAGTACTTTGTGGGTGATCAGCCATATCGGGTGAAGCTGTTTTACTTTGCAAAGTAGGTGGTTTCATGTTTACTTATTATTTTCTGCAGGGTCTGGCATGCTCCCAAGACGTCATTATGAATAGGTGTGTGATATTTGCTCAAGTAATACTGCCCGTAGGAAAATACCAACAGTGAGATGAGATAAACTGTCAAGGGATCTCTTCTTTCATTTTCCCTTACTGGATTGCCTTTATTGTGTGAAAGTTACTTTCTCTAATCTTCTCGTGCAGTAAGAAAAAAACAACCCTCCATGAATCATCAAAAAAATACATGGAAGCTGCCTGGTAGAGTTGGCTGCACTATATTCTTCACAAAATCCATTACTTTGGGCTCTATAGATACTGAGACATAGCTTTTCCAGTGATACTAATTTTACATCACTGTTAGATCAAATGGTAATTGGAAAATATTGCATTCAATGTGGACAAAACTGTTTTGTTCCTTATCCACAGTCCAAGGGTTTGCTAAGTTTTGCTGTTTAGAATGGCTGTTTGGTTGGGATGATATGGGACAGCTATTGGCCATGGAACAATGCTACAACAGTGGCACAGCTTGCAGAGCTGCTGTCTCACAGCGTCAGAGACCTGGGTTTGATCCTGACCGTAGGCGCTGTCTTTGTGGAGTTTCTATGTTCTCCCTGTGACCGTGTGATTTTGTAAATCGCCCCTGCAGTGTGTGATGTGATCATGGTATAACCAAACTATTGTGAACAGGTGGTTGATGGTCGGTGTGGACTCGGTCTGCTGAAGGATCTGTTTCCGTGCTGTATCTCTAAACTAAACTAAACTCTTTGCTGTAAGACTCTCCCGCATTTAAAAACTGCATTTCACTCTGTTTTGGGTGCATTAAACATACTTTATATATTTTCTTTTAACATTGAAGGAGGCCATTTTTGACCATTGTGCTTTTGCTGATGCACAGAACAATTGTGATCCTAACTAGTTTTCTTTGTTCCAACTACTATCCCAAATTCTACCAATCATAACTGCGGGCAATTTACAGTGGCCAATGGATCAACCAACCAGCCCTATGAGGAAGGGTCTCGACCCAAAATAGTCACCGATTCCTTCTCTCCAGAGATGCTGCCTGTCCTTCTGAATTACTCCAGCTTTTTGTGTGTATCTTCGGTTTAAACCAGCATCTACAGTTCCTTCCTACACATCACATTCTTGGTGTCTGAAGAAGGGTCTGGACCCGAAAGGTCACTTATTCCTTTTCTCCAAAGATGCTGTCTGACCCGCTGAGTTACTCCAGCTTTTTGTGTCTGTCTTCGGTTTGAACCAACATCTGCACTTCCTTCCTGCACATCACATCCTCGGGATGTGGGAGGAAAACTGGGTGCTTGATGATCAGCGTAGACTGTGAGTCTATGTGGGTATCTCTCTGTGAGTCTATGACTAAAGAGCTTGCAGGAAATAACTCACCTGCAGCGCTCCTTTTGTACAGCACACTACTATTTCTAGGCCAACATCATCTTCTAGTGCCCAGCTATTTCCAACATGGTTCTTTGGCTCCCAGTCAATAGGGAGCAGCAGTTTATCACTGGTGTTCTTGTTTATGATCTTCTGCAACTCTCCAAATTAGGACATTTCAATCATTCAGGAATCATGACAGTTTGGGGAAAGCTGTCTATATGGAAAGTTCGAGACAATAGAGATTGCAAATGCTGGAGTCTTGAGCAATAATAGACTTCTGAAGGAACTCAGTGGATCAGGCAGCAACTGTGAAGGGACATGGACAGATGACGGTTCAGGTTGGGACCCTCCTACAGATTGATGGAGTAGAGGGGTGTTGGTTGGAAGAAAGAGGTGATGGGAAGGGGTGGGGCAAGTGACAGTGCATCCAGGTGGAGGGGTTGATTGGCAGGTGAGTCAAGTGGGGGAGTGAAGGGTGGAGTTAGTAACCAAAGGCCGAGGTGATAGGTGGACAATTACAAATTAAACAAAAGGGAAAATGTCAAAAGGAAACATATGGAAAACTAATTTCCTCAACACTTTAATTTCCCTCACTTTAATTTCATGTTTCATGTACCTTGTTGTGTTTTATCACTGTTGGCAGACGAAGTTCCTCCTGGGATAAATAAAGTTATATCGTATCGTATCATGTTGTACCGTATCGTATATTGACAAAAGGGCTTAATGTCTTCTGATCCAGACAGCACTGTGTGTTACATCTAGAGGCTGGTTTCCCTTTTGAAAAGTTTGAGAGTTAATTCTCTACAAGGCTTGTGTTGGATGGGTCACAATCACCACTGCTTGGTGTAGCCATGGACAAATCAAACTGATTCAAGTTCTGTGACCTCTACCTGAAACGTCACCCATTCCTTCTCTCCAGAGATGCTGCCTGTCCCGCTGAGTTGCTCCACCATTTTGTGTCTACCTTTGATTTAAACCAGCATCTGCAGTTCTTTCCTACACCTAAAGATCAGCAGCCTGGTTGGGGTCAACAATGAACTGCAACTTAGTAATAGCGCAAGTGAAAAGAGGCTAAGGGCACGGGAAAATAAAATACATGACAATTATTGATTAACCTAGTTTGCAAAATGCACCAACTATGGGCCGTTATTACCTTTGTCTCCAGTAAAAAGGAATTAGTGAACCGGCATCTTGAGTACTGGTCTATTGATTTGGTGATGTGAGTTTGAATCCACCACATTTTAACTCATGTAATTAACTATTTCTGGAATGAGAACATAATATCAGTAATGTTGTCTACTGGGTGATTTTTGAGTAAAAGGTACAGCATGGAAACAGGCCATTCCACCCACTGTCCACGCCAACCATAGATCACCCGTTCACACTAGTTCTTTGTAATCCCACTTTCTCATTCACTCCTTACACATTGGGGAAATTTGCAGAGAACTATTAACCTACAAACCTGCACATCTTTGAAATATGGGAGGAAATCCGAGTGCCAGAGGAAACCCACATGGTCACTGGGTGAAAATGCAAGCTGCTGTCAGCCAACATCTGAAGGTCAGGATGGAACCCAGGTCTCTGGTGTTTGGGACAGCAGCTCTATCAGCTGCGCCACTGTGCTGCTCCTGAAAGCCAACACCTTCAGGGAAGGAGTCAACAATCCTTACCCTGTTTAACCCATGTGTGACACCCAAAGTCCATCAATGCAGTTGGCCCTTCTGTCCTCTGTTCTTACTGAAATGGCAAACAGCCAATCCAGCAGCAATTAGGCATGGGCAATAAAGGCTGAAATCACCAACAAGGTCCACATCTCATAAATGAATCAAATAATAATCAGGATAAATATATGATTGATATGAGAACAGTACCAAAGGCTTGGCTTCAGAAGACCTACAGATCTTTCTTTTCCAGTTGTACTCTGAATGTATTTTTGGTTTTCTAGACCCATATCGTGGTACAAGTGCAGGATCAGGCAGGTATTTGGATGCAGCTCGACATGTTGGATCAGTTCCAAGATGGCAAGGTCAGGAGCTGCAGCAAGCATATTTTGGCTTGCGTCTCAAAGCAGTTTCTTTTGTAGGAGAGTTTGCTTGGAAAACGAGTTTGTTCTCAAATGGCCATAAAACAGATTCCAGCAGCAACAATTCAACATTGGGAACTCAACCCTCAAATGCATTTGGGACATGGCCATGGCTAGAAAAAACACTGTGTGCTTGCTCGAGGAACACCCTAATGTAAATAGCCCCAGCTCATGCCATTAAAGCACTAGGTTATTTTCTTGAGCTAAAAGAACTCTTCAGCTTTCCAATGGCGAGAACTTGCAGAAAAATACATACAATTGTCATGAAAAAACTAGCGTTTCATCTTCTTTTACTAAGAAAGCCTTTTAACTATATTGCTGCTGTAGTCGGGTTAATGAATGTGATCGTACATGATTAGAATGGTAGAAACAGTAAAGATAATAGTCTTGTTATTAATACTGAGGCCTATTAAAACATCTCTGATAATGGTCAACTTTGTTACATTTACATTATTACCAAATCCTTGATCTTAATGTATCAATATGATTAAACAATATGATTATGCTAATGCAATTATATCACATATTTCTTTCTCTGTAGTGTTTTCCTCTTTTTTTTATTAAGGACCTCTCTCATTTAGAAGTAGGATTTGAAGGGCAGAAATAGTCACCTTACAATCCATAACTCAAGCAATTATTCTTCCCATGTGTATCTTGAACGTAATTGTCGATGCAAATTTCAACTTTGTGGGCCATCACACTAGTCTAAATGAGTCATAGAATGAGGAAACAGTCCCTTCGACCCAACTTGCCTATGCCGACCAACATGTTCCATCTACACTAGTGTCACCTGCCCACTTGTGGCCCATAATGCTCTAAGCCAATCCATGTGCCTATCCAAATGTCTCCTAAATGTTATGATGGTACCTGCCTCGACTACCTCCTCTGGCAGCTCATTCTATATACCCACCACCCTTTGTATAAAAAAGTCACTCCTCAGGTTCTTATTAAATCTCTCCCCCCCCCCCCCCCCCCCCCCCCCCTTCACCTCAGACCTATGTCCTCTGATTCTTGGTTTCCCTTACTCTGGGCAAAATTGCTTTATCCAATCTATTCCTCTCGTGATTTTGTACACCACAATTAGATCACCCCTCATCCTCCTGCTCTCCAAGGAATAAAATCCTAGCCTGCTCACCCTCTCCCTGTATCTCAGGCCCGCGAGTCCTGGCAACATCCTCGTAAGTCTCCTCTACACCCTTTCCAGCTTGACAACATCTTTCCTATAACATGGTGACCAAAACTGAAGATAATACTTTAAACGTGGCCAAACCAATGTCTCATTCAACTTTAACATGACCTCCCAACTTCTATACTCAGTTCAAATTTACATATACCCACTTAAAACCACTGAAGGAATGTTGTCTGTACCTACTACATTGCACACAGTGCTTGGCAGTGTAGACACTCTTGGGCTTTGAATAACCAATCATCAAGAGAAGTAAAGCAAGCCCAAGTCATCAGCTGATCCTGCGTTGTCGCAGTGAAATATTTCTCCAACGTAACCATTTGAATTCAGGTAAAACATTTGCAATGCACAGGTTCGAATGAATGAAATAAATCATTCAAACAGGCCCTTCCACCCAACTTGCTCACGCGATTAAAGAATAAATCATAATAAATCAGTATCTGACGCAGGTGAATAGATTTCATAAGCTTTCCTCTTCTCTTTCTTTTTGACCCCTACTCTGTTCATGTGTTCTTAGTTTTAATGTGTTCTTCAATTTAACACAAACTTCAGTGCTGAGAGAGAAAGGAGCTAATGGCTGCTCTGTGCCGATGATGAGATAGGACTGTCAGATTTTTTGTCTGCTATTATATGTAGTACGTAGCATTCCCCCATTTTGTAAAACCCACTTCAGCACAAATAAAAAGCTGAAATGGCCTGCGCTGGCTGCAGGTCTGAACAGCAATGAGCCATCAAACCTTTGTTGCCTTGGAAGGTGGTTTCCAAGAGACCTTGCCTGGAACTTCATCTGTGCCCAACAGTGTGAACTGAGGTGGTCAGCAGTGATACCATGGTCGACTCTGCTTCTGAAATTTTGTTTCCTTGGTGTTAATGGACATGAATGTGTGCACACACCACACATTCATGTCCCCCAGAGAGTCCCCAGAACTACCAACTGCGGATAAATTCCAGCAAGGATTTTGTGCATAATTAAGTGTATGCAAAATGAAGATCACTCCAAACTAAATGAAAGACAAGAGT